>JAYJMH010013778.1:17481-47734 GCA_036873815.1 Phacellophora camtschatica | reverse complement strand
AAGTTTTTCAACTATATTTGTTGCAATTTTTATTTTTTGAACCTGTCAATAGCAAAATGGACAAATATGTCCTTATGATACTGAAAGGGTTAAAACGCACATAAATGTTCACTAGTAAAGTTATTGTTTTTTCCTTAAAATTGTTGCCGTTCTACCTCAAGATGTAAGATACACATAAATCTCGCCGAAGGAGTTGCCTAAAAGCTGCGAAAATTTTGAGGTGAAATAGTTTTACTTCCAAGAGTTTGACCCCCTGAAAATATGACATTTTGCTCTCCTTAGTAATGGGTGAAATGGCATTTGCAGGGGTAAGCGAAACAGTTTATAAAGGTGAAAGAGACGACAACCTTAAAGTTTAGCACAGATTTAAGTCCAAAGAAAATGTTCCGTTTATTAAATATTTTTAACATTGAAACAAAACTAGAACAAGCATGCTCTCAACATAAACATAAACAGAATTTTACCATTTTTAGAAAAACTACAAAGGAAAGGCATTGCTTTTATGTTAGAGCTCAACTGCCATAGATCTTTTTATGAACTCTTTGAAACCCAGAAAATTTAAAAAGCAACCAAACTTAATTATTTGGTTTTGAATTATTTTATTTTAAAATGTATCTTTCAAAAACACTCGCCAACTGCCAAATTGATTGCAGGGATATTGAATGTATAAGAATCGGAGGCGAAAATTCGTGTTTTAATTAGTGAGACTAATTTAAAAAAATTCACACTGAATCCCAAAAGTACCATTTTAACAATGCCAAGAAAATCACCGAACTTCCGATCAGTCGGCAAGAATGGGGGAGATTGCTCAAATACCTATAAATTCGGCATCTTGTTTCAGCCATGAACAAAATAAGTTTTACATTCAGGATCTTTTCTTAAATGTCATCAGTAATAATAATGTAGGATATAGGCTAATATTTATTATTTGCGATTTAATGGGATGCTCGTAAAACACGGAATTTCACTAACTTAAAACGTAAACGTGGGAAATCTGTAAAATCTAGTATTTAGAGGAACGTTGTGAACATGAATCAAAGAAAAAACGGTAAAAACATCTAAACATCATAGAACTATGCTAAAAACTGTATCTCAGCCGTACACTTGTGCCGAGTGCAGAAAAACTAACTGAAGATCGTCTCAAGGTAGATAGATGTCAGGTGCAAATTTTCGCGAATAGAGAAAACGAATTGGTGTTGCATTAACGATAGTGCTTTTTCGCAAATTTAACCTCAAATTTTATAATCTAACATGGGATGCATTTTTCATGTAGAAGACTGTGCTGAAATATATGGCGGTAAACTTATCTGATGCCAATTTCAATCAAACAAATTTTGCCTACAAATTTCTTGCAAGATATTGGTAATTTAACACTATAAACAACGTAACTTTAGACAAAATTCTACACAATTTCCTGCAAAATGACTTTTTGAAACGAATTCCTGTGACCATTGGTAACAAATTCCTGTGACCATTGGTCACACGATCGGGTGCTTTTACATGCTATGCCTTCTCAAATCGTAGGCTTGGAGAGATTATCGTTTTCAATGGCGTTTTTAAGATTTTTGTGTTTGATTGGAAAATAAGTTTCCGTCTCTACGAAGTCTTTTGTCTTTTAGAATTTGGTAGATTAATGCACACCCAAAGTGTCCCAAAGTATTAATAGTCTCCTGCACTGTCAAGGAAATAAAAAACTAAATTGCAATGTTAAGTAGCAAAAACATTCCCCAAACGTTTTAAAAACAGCAAGTAATCCCGGTAAAAATACACAGTGAGAATACACAATACAGAGTTTTATTGTGATTGACACTTGAAAAGATTCGTAAGTACACTGAAAACGAAATGGTTTTCAATGGAAACATGTTTGTCTAAAATGAGGATTATTTTGGACGACATTCGCAAAAAGTTCGTGCTCCAAAAAAATACGATCTTCAAAATTTGAAATAAAAAGAAGACACAGCACAGTCATCAATAAGATTAAAATACAAAACAGGTTATTTTGATCTTAAGGGTTAAATATTTCGAAATTAAACTTTCCAAATTGTGGCAATTTAATTCGTTCGTGGCAATTCAAAAAAAAGAATGTGAATACATTACAAACAAATTACAAATCATTTACTTCAGCGCATTTTACGTCCCCAGTTGTTCTTCTTTTACAGAAATTGTTTCTTCTTCCATGGGCTCATCCATTTGCTTCACTTCTTCAACAAATACGACATGCTCCTCCCCTGTAATCATTGCTTCAAAGTGTTGTTCCTCAAGGCTCCCAATTAGCTCCTCTTTGATTAACAACAAATCGAGTTGTGATTGATACATCGTTAAGTACGCCTCTACATCCTTTTCCCTTTCTTTCAACCTTTCATTGACTTGTTGTGGCGTCTTGTAGCCAACGAGACTGTGCATGCTGTTTATCTGGCAAGCAAATTGCACGATGTTGTTGAATTTCTCTGCAACCAATTCTGTCGTCAGCGATTCTTCTTCTGTCTTTAACTCGCTGATCAACGATTCAAACAAGAACTTTTCGGCAAGAGTCCACTTGCCAAGGCTAACTTCAAGATTGGCACCTGTAAGAAAATTCTCAGCTCTTAGGCCCTTGCTTAGATTCGAATGATGATGCGATTGTCGTCTTCGTTTGACTGCCGGGCTGTCAATGTTTATGTCAACTTGTGGTGAATTTTTTGCCAATACCTTTTTATTGATTCTCTTTTTCTTTGCAGGCCTGTTCCCAAATGTGTTTTTACAATTTCTACAATCACATCTATCAGTGCAATTTTGCTGTGCTCTGAAGCACTGACACCTTGTTATGTACTTAGAATTTTCATGAGTGTAGCATTTCCCCTCTGTAGCTCTCTGTGGCCCTCCACCTCGTCCACATTTACATCTTATATTAGCGAGTTCTTTCTTTCTATTGATTTCGGAATCAGAACCTCCATCAGACTGATCTGAAATATCGCAGATCAACTGCTTTGAAATAATTGGCATGAAATTACCACCTTTGTAGAAAATGAAAAGATCTGGGCACCATGGTTGAAGGTTTTGTGTAAACAATGGTATTATTGGGAAATGTCGCAAGTTTGAAATGATAGAAATATTTGCAGAAAGTTGCATTGCTATGTTGCGTGCAAGAGTTTCAACTTCTCCTTCATTTGATTTCTGCTTTGAATCCTCTTCAGACTCTTCTTGATCTTCGCATGCAATACCTTTCTCTTTCTTCTCGTTGCCTTCTTCTCTTTCATCTTTGCCATTCTCGTCAATTTCATTCCCATTTACTGTCGATTCAGCGTCTCCGCTATGTTTTTCAACATTTTCTCCTATCTTTTCTCCTGAATTTCCCTCAGTTTCATTCTCTTCCATCTTTATATCAATAATTTCTTTTTCTGCCTTTTCACCTTTTTCGTTTCCAGAATCTTCCCCTGTTTGTTCTTCGTTTACGTTTTCAGCCTTTTCTCCCATTTCTGGTTCCGTTTCTGCTTTCTTCCTGCGTCCTCTTTTCTTTTCGAGATTCTTTTCTGTTTCATTTTTAAACCTTTCCCCAGTGTCGTTCTCTGCTTCTGTCTCTGTTACTATGCCTCCTTGTTCCTGTTTATCTGTCTTCTCTTTTTCTGCCTCATTTGTTGTACTCTTCAAATCCTTGCTTGCCAGATGTTTTTTTATTTCTTCTACTTTCATCCCGATTTCAAACTTTAAACTTTTTAGATGCATCTGAAATGACTTTAAGTCACCTTCTCCCTCGTTCGGCATCACTGACTTCTCTAGGTATAACTCTAGAATCGCTGAGATTGCATCAAGAAACTTTTCATCAAGAGAAAATTGTTCCACCTCTTCCTGGTTTTTGTTTCTTACACGCATCAATTTCAAGTCAACAAACTGGTCAAGCTCTTTCTCAATTACGTCTTTGGCTCGCTCTGAAAGATCAACTGCTTTCTCTTGCGACAAGAGTGGGAATGCACAAGTAAGGAAAGGAATAAGCTTGTCATTAATGTAATTTGGTGGTGCTATCTTGGTTATTGTTTCATGATACTTGAGATACATTAGTGTTTTCCTTATGATGACTTCGTCTAACACCTGATCTTTAGCTTGATTGTTAGTGTTCTCCTTCAAAAATTCATCAACTAGTTCCAACAGTGCTCTTGAATCAACCTCTTCCGCACATTTCACAGCCTTTGCTTGACTCGATGCAATACTCTCAAGAGCTTTACTCATGTTCACTTCCACTGTTAAACACTGCAAATTACCGTTACCCAATGAGATACTTCCAGCACCTTCCACTGCAGTAGCTTTATCCTCATCAGGAACAACAAGCAGCACTGGTGCAGTGTCCCTTCCTAAGTCTTCCTGCCTAGCTGTGTTATGCTCGTGAAGAGCTATAGATGCAATGGCGACCATTACTGGAATCCCAAGACGACAATTATTCACTTTATTTCTCAACGTAGCTTGAAATTCTGGTCTGTCAATTCCGTTTGGAAATGGTGGTATTTCACTGTAACATCCATTTAAAATGTGTGGTTCTAATTCAGCAATGGCATTTAGGGCTGAATTTGTGAGAAAAACTTTCCCGTTATCTTCTTTGATTTTCCTCCACTTTTCCTTAAAAATATCAAGATTGCTTAGGATTACAGAAGGATTTGGCGTTGGCAGAATTCGCACCTTATTTGTGTCAACTGGATCTTGAAAGACAAGTCTGAAGTCTTCAATACATGCAGTAAACAACAAACAACTGTCATGCTGAAGATGTTCAGATAACTTACCAACGGCAATATCAACATCATTCTTCACTTCAAATTCTGGACCAAAAAGTGACATGAGATCATTTTTCCAGTCACAGCATAAATCAGTACAACAACCTTTGAGCTGTTTTCCTATTTGTTCATGGCGCTCTTTGATGGAAACCAGTGTCTCCTTGATCTCTGCGAAAGAACCAATCCCAGTTAATTGCCATGTCAACACCTGACCTACTTCATTTTGACAATAGAAGATGCGGTCCATTTCTTTTTTCCATACACCCTTTTCATTTGTGCCAACATTTGTTGGAAGTTTAAAACTTGCATCAAGTTTGATCCATTCTTCTGCAAGAAGTTGAGACATTGATAACTTGTAGAAATACTCTTTGTCTTTGTAGCCAAGCAGAAAACATTGACCAATGAATGTGCTTCTTGGACCCTTGTTCTTAATTGATGGAAATCTTTCTGGCTCAGATGCTGCGGGGTTATCTTTCTTGTATTGCAATACTGCCTCTAGATATGCATTCTGCCTATCCACGTGATTCTGGAGATAATTTTTCCTTAGGGTATCTTGAATGTGACCAAATTTTACACCATTTGAAACTTGATGCATAATTGAGTTAAAAAGATCTCTACTTAAACCCACTTTATGAAAGAGCACAAATGGGACAGAATCTGGATCAGAAAATTGCTTCAAGATACGTGGATCATACCCCAAAAAACGATGCTCTTTGGCATTTTTGCATCTGATTAATGAAGTCACAAGCATGACAGGTTTTTCGAAATCATAAAGCATTCGCATCATGTATGTGTAACCAGTGGGGTACAATGCCATTTTTTCATTGCAGTTATCATTGACACATGGCATACCATCAAGCTCAGGGCATTCATTTTGCAAATCCCAAATTATGATGTCTGGCTTCAAGTAATCCTCCACTTTTGGGCAAGCATTTTCATATTTTGGCAAAGGTGTTGGATGGTAACCTTTGACCCCAGCGTCTATCAGCGAATTTATGTAGGGCTTCCATGTTTTAATATCTGGATAATTGCCATCCTCTTCAGTCCTTCAAATAAAGTAAATACTCAATAAACCATGTGTTCCTAACATTTTATCGTACTGGGTGGCCCAAAAAAATTTTACCCCACATTTGCCATCTGCTGCTGAGGAGATTTAGTTCTGATAATTCTGTTTTTGCTTGAATTTGATAAAAGATGCTTCAATTTATAGTTTGATGCCTCGTTTGCCAAAATCAACCAATGATCATTGATTAATCACTCAATGATCATTGATTAATCACTCAATGATCATTGATTAATCACTCAATGAAACAAATAAGAGGATTTATGCTGCTGCAATTTTCTGAAAATATCATAAATCCTCAAATTAGCTCCTGGGGGCTAATTAGTTTATGTTTTAGTGGGGGCTTATTTGAAGGGGGCCAATTCGAGGACTTAGGGTACTTCAGCATGGTTTTGAGAAAGCAATTAATGATGGCTTTCCTTAACCCTATTTGGCCCGGGTAGACAAATTGATATTTTTGTCTGGGGGGCATTTGGGAGGGGGGCACAAATAGGGCTAAGTATAGCTCAGAGATTATATAATTATATACTTAGTAGACTCTTAGAAGCCTCTTGCATCAACGTAAAGCAAAAACAAAAGTACCAAAATTAAGATCCTCCATAGCAACATTGCAAATGTGGAGACATTTTTTTGGACCACCCAGTACTTTGGACCACCCAGTGCCTTTTAGAAATGGTAAAAAAGTATTTCTAATTAGTTTTAAAATTAAAAAAAGGAGAATGCTTATTTTGACAAATAAAGTGTATTATGGCAAAAAATCAGCAAATTTATGAAATAGCCTCTGATCATTAGTGTCAAAAATAACTGATTCTTATTATTTTATATAAAACTTTTACTTTATGTTAGTAAATGATAGCTGCATATGCCAAATTATTTGCACTTCCATTAGCTGTACATTATGGGTATTCAGTAAGTTTAGGAATTTATTTTTGCTTGTAGCAATGTAAAGTATACATATAGAAAACTGTAAATTTGAAAAATTTCACCCAAAAGAGAGGGTCCACCCCACTCTTTCAGGTTTGTATTTATTGTTTTAACAAAAAGCAATGGTTGTTATACTTATTGGAAATTAATTTTTTACTCTGGCTAGCTTTGCCTCTGGTTCTACTTTGCACTATTGACTTTCACACAATCAAATTCACTTTTCAATTCTTTTTTTCCTTTTCATCAAAATTTAAACTTCAAATTTAAATATCAACAACACCAACAAATATCAACAAAACAAAGCCTAAATATAATACTATCAATCTTATAATAAATTTTGAGCATAGGGCACTCGGAAAGAACTACAAGGAGCTTTCTGGCAGGGAGCCATTTGCCTCCGCAAAGCTAGGATATACTTAATATATCAAAATGAAGAGATAGTTTTATAAATAAACATTAACAAATAAATAAAACAACAACCATGCTATCCAGTAGCCATGATTATTATCTTTTACTAGAAAGATTCTTATTTTTTGAGTCACCTTATTCTTTTGGATTATCATTCCACGTTTTTACTCTAGAATTTGTGTAAAAATAATGTTGTTTATAACCTTGATTCAGATAAAGGGGGGCTTACTGTTTGAACAATTTGTCCTGGGCTCTTGTATCTCCAGTGCCTGGAAACTTTGGACTGTGCACCAAAGAACTTTGGAGAGCAATAGAACATTAAATAAAAAAACAATCCAATCTATTTGTCTGGGTCAAATACCTCAGTCCTAATGTCCAAAAAATGTGGCACACACACAACACAGACAGGAGAGGTGTGTGGCAAGGTCATATATTTAGAGATCTTGTCTGTTGTGTGTGGTGTGGGCAAAATTTCAATTACGGATTCCATCCAGTCTGTCTGTTAAGTATCTGGGTGTATTATAGACATGAGAAACAACATAAACTTTGAATGACAATCATTATCAATATGATGTATTTAAATTAGTTAGTACTTAGTTAGTAGACTACTATCTAGTAGCCTAGATAGAAACATCTTTTCCAGCCGACACCACAAGCTTTTTTTACCCACCTTCTTCGCCTTTGTTTGCGTTGTTTAGGCGGCCTAGCAGTTGCACTTCTTTCGTCATGCCCATCTTCGACCTCGTTGTCGTATTCTGGCTGGTACTCAGCAGTTGCTTCGTAGTTTGACTGTCCATCTTTAATTTCTTCTGTCGATGCAGGGGCCTCTTGTATGTGTGCCACAACATAACTTCCTTCCACTACTTCAGGTACGAACTCTCCAAAATTTACATTTGCAATTATTGTTGCCACAGCGTCATCAACCTCTCCGGTGTTGGAGTTCTCCATGTTTGCTTCACTCTCAACCACGAACACGCTGCTTTGACCGCGCTTATTACCGTGAAAAAAAGACTGGGACATTAATTAAATGCAACGTCATGTCATACAGAATACCACCAAATTCATTAAAAAAAAATTTTTAATTGAAATGTTTAGCCAAATCCTCAGTATTTAAAACATTCGGTAACGTTATAACCTTAGACTTAAAGCCAAATTTGCCATTCTTTATTCAGGCTATTTTGAGCAAATCCCTTAAAGGTTATAGATTTCGATACTTTTATTTCAGGCTAATAATTTGATCACATTTGGTAAGGTTATAGTCTTTGCATTTGCCTAAATTTAAATATTTCTAATTTTAGCTATTTTTGTAAGTTTTTAAGCTATTTAAAGCCTTTGCTTTTGTATAAATTTATACATTCCTGCATCTGGCTACTTTTGGAAAATTTGGTAAGATTTTAGCCTTTGCTTTTGACAAAAATAGCCTTTTTTGGGCTATTTTCAGCACATTTGGCAAGGTTATAGCCTTTGCTTTTAAGCAAACATAGCCTTTTTTATTTTGGGCCATTTTTAGCACATTTGGCAAGGTTTTAGCCTTGGCTTTTCAACAAATTTATAAATTCGTGTTTCTGCCTCCTTTTGGCACATTTGGCACATTTAGCCTTTGCTTTTGAGCAAAAATAGTCTTTTTTCATTTCAGGCTATTTTCAGTACATTTAGCAAGGTTATAGCCTTTGCTTTTGAACAAAGATAGGCTTTTATATTTCCGGCTATTTTTAGCACATTTGGCAGGGTTTTAGCCTTTGTTTTTGAGCAAAAATAGCCTTTCTTATTTCGGACTATTTTCAGTTTATTTTCTTAAGGTTATAGCCTTTGCTTTTGACCAAAAATAGCCTTTTCTATTTTAGGCTATTTTCAGCACATTTAGCAAGGCTATAGCCTTTGCTTTTGCCTAAATTCAAAAAAATTTACTTTAAGCTAATTATCGCATATTTGGCAAGGTCATAACCCTTGCTTTTGTGCAAATTTATAAATTCTTATAAATTTATAACATTTGTTTTGGTACAAATTTATAAATTCTCATTTCTGCCTTCGTTTGGCACATTTGATAACCCTTTGATTTCTTTACGAATTGATAAATGATCATATTTCTGCTTACTTGTTATGTTAATATTTTAACATTTGCTTCTGCTCCAGTCCTTTAACATATTGGAGTAAATTATCTAGATTTTACCCTGTTGGCATTCCGAACATGCTTAAAAGGACAACAACCTCAACAACCAAAGCAAAGTGAAATGTTAATGGCGGACGGCTGCACAGAAATCACTTGCATCGAGAGCAAGCTAGCAGAACAGAAAATATGTTGTCAGAAAAGGAAGGAAAACTTTGTAGGAACTTGCTAGAATGCCTCAATGATTGGGATTTACAATGTTTAGCTCATACTGTCACGCAAAACCTTCTTGTGGTTGGATCCAGAAACGGTGTGTTGACTGTTTGTTGTTAATATAATACTACCGTTGTTGTGTATGGATGGAATCATAGTAATTCTAATTGGCGAACATGGAATGTAGTAAATGTACCAATTAATCAAATGAAGAAAATGGATGATATTTTTGAAATTTTCGGAAGACTAGACTAGTAGTAGTGTAGTAGTAGCATAGTGGCCCAAAATCGTGATCTGTGGAAAGAACTACAACAGTTTTTTTTATATCGTGGGCTCATGACAGAAGCAGAAAAGCCATATATAGTTGATACATAAACTATTTATTTATTTAATTAATTGATTTATTATGTTTAGGCCATTTATATGCAATACTGCATTTACATACATAAATACAATTGAAGAAAATAATGTTTCCCAAGCAGTAGAGTACTTATTGGTAGGCTTATTGTATTGTGATTCTGGCTATAATGTAATATGTATGCAGATTAAATGTCAAGTAAACCATATATTATTTTTCAGAGGCAATTGATGCGACCATTCAATGCTCCTTATCTGTTAGTGAGTTGCTTCATCGACAAAAGTTGAAGAAAGACCACTTAAAAAGTTACCTCACAAAACTTGGGGACAAATCACTGATACCTTTAATTGTCAAGAGTGACAAAGAATCTTTAATTGAATTAACACTAAACACATGGAAAGGTCAAAAGGTTTAAAATTAACTTTTTAAATCATTTTAGTTGTTAGTTCTGGAGCAATCTTTTTATATTTTTAACAACAGCGTTTGCATTCAAAAATACCAAATAATTTTTTTTAAACGAAGGACATTATCCAATAACAATTTTCAATGAAAAGTGCACAATTTGTTGTTTTTTGAGAAAATGTTATGAGTTCTAACTGGAACATAACAAAACATAACAAAAACTGGACATATATTGCAGAGGATAAAAAGTCTTCAATGAATCAATCATCTAATATCATGTCCACTCCATTAAAATCATTAAGGATTATGTAAACTTCGCTAAAAATTTCAAAAGTTTCTCAGCAATTTTTCATTCACTAGTAAAAGTTTCTTAAATTTTTGTGAGTTTCAACAGCAAGTTTCTAATAAAAAGTTTCTTGTACGCAAGATAGTAGGATGTAACATTGTTGTATGAAGATGGCTTGAAATTGGTTGATATTTATAAATATAATTTCTTTATATCAGGAAGATGAGATTATTGTAAAGAAAACAATTAGCCAAGAAGAGCCCGAGCCTCAGAAAATAGCAATGGCATTTGTTTTATGGTTTTATCAGATGCTAAACTCAAAAATGACAATTTCTAACACAAACATTGATTGGGGACCTCAACATTTTTGGAATGATGCAAAATTGATACTCCATATTGAAAAACCTGACGGAACTTTAACTGATGAATTTGGTGGTTCTTCTGAAGTTTGTGAAAAGCTCGTTGCTGTTGTTTTTCAAACAAGAATATATTTTAATCCAAATATGAACAATAAAGGTGTTTGTGGAGAAATGAACTGTCATGGGCTTCTGGCTGTAAAAGCTGCTGGAACCATACACAAAGATTCTAAAGTTGTTGGAATTTTTGAGCAGGTTTTTGGACTAATTAAAGACCCAGAAGCAAATGGAAACTGGAAGATTAAAAATACAGAACTGAGAATTTGTTTTAATTCAAGTGAACCACAGGCTGTTTCATATCAGTGGAATAATCTACAAAGTTATGAATAAAAACATGAGAAATTGAAATGCAATTAGATGAATAGGTTTGTTTTAATGGACAGTTAAGACATCTGGTGTACTTTACTTTAGGGTCCCTGATAGAAGACCTACCCTTTTATTTTCATTTTAACTCCCCCCTCACTCTATTAAGGGCTCTAGTGCTTGATATTTTGCAGACTTTTTTAGCATTATTTTGTTATCTTTTCTTGAGATCTTGATTCTGTGTTTTCTCCTTGGTTTTCTTTATTCCTCTGAATTTTTTCAAAATTATCCAACTTACAACCAAATAAATATTACAAAGTTTCAACCAATGGTCTAATTTTTTATATGTTCCATTTTTTTTACAGCTCCTGAACTCAGCAGAAGAAAAAAATCAGAGACAACAAAACACGAGATCACCAAGTTTGAATACTAGATTTCTTGGTTGTTATAAAAGGATATGTTTTTGAGCCCTTTTTTATTCATATAGAAATAGCCAGATTACTTGGTCGCTAAACAAGCATTATTTTGTGTTGCATTATATATAAAATAACTAGAGTATAGTGATGAGATTATAAATTTATGTCCATATTGTAATTTATAGTAGCTCACCAAATATGGCTACTCTTGAGTCCGGAATAGACTCCCCCTCACTTATTAAACTTTGGCTATGTTTCCAACCCTCCGCCTATTCCAACCCCCCTTCTATTCTGGACTCGAGAGTACTTTTTTACACCATACCTGATCACAGGAAGCTCATAGTGAATTTATTTTATGAAAGACTGCATTTATTTTCTCCGTATTTCTGCATTTACACGGTTCTACTGTTTTATTTTATTCAAACGAAAAAACGGAATTACTGAGAAAATAAATGCAGGAAAAGAAAAAAAAGAGAAAAGAAATGCAGTCTTTCAAAAATAAATTCAATATGGGCTTCCTGTGAGCTAATGTCAGTTTTCAAAATAGAACGTTAATTTCTTGTCATTAAAACAAAAATTATGAAATTTGTGTTATGTTTATTTGTATTGAGGAAGAAATTGGCCTTAATAAATTAAAGTTTTTTTTTTACTTCTCACGAATAAGGCTAACCTTGCTTTTTTAGCCAAAGTTGGCTAATTTTTAAATATTTTATTTCTGGCCAAAACGGATAAATAGAGTGATTTCTGTCATTTTATTTCTGGCCAAAATTTCCGTCATTTTATTTCTGTCGTGTGTCCTGGTGCTGATGGTTATATGATTACCGGGGTGCGCACTATTGTAATCCCTCCGAAGGACTTTTTGACGTCGCTTGTTGGCGTTCAGAAATTCAATTCAATAGCCACAAGCGGCTGGTGTAGTCTTACTTGGTTATAGCCTTACTTTTTGGCCGAAAACGAGGTTATTCGAAATCAAGCATTTTTGCAAAATGGCAAGGTCCAAGATTCGACCTTTTAGCCTAAAACGTGGCTTTTCAGAACTCAGAATATTTTGGCCCAAATGGCAAGCCTTACTTTTTGACGAAATACGTGGCTTTCTTAAATTGGCTTATTTTTAGCCTATTGGCCCAATTGGCAAGGTTATAGCCTAGACTTTTTACACGAGTCCCTATGTTTCCCTCCAGTTATTTGTTGTATCTGAGAGCACTTAGCTCAACTAGGGACTTGTGACATTACTAGTCAAATCTTGGACCTAACGTTTGAAGCCTCGAATGGGGACTCGTGTTAGTAAGTATAGTTATAGTCTTCATTTTTTGCCGAAAATGTGGCTTTTCGAAAATCGGTCTCGTTTGGTCCAATTGGCAACGTCTTAAGGTCATACCTTTATGCCTAAAACGAGGCATTTCAAAAATAAACTTATTTATAAATAGATAAAATCTTTGATACAATATGTATTATCAATGAAATAACAAATAATGACTCAACATTTGCACAGTTTCGTCCACTTGAATCTCACCATGTTCTAGCCTAAATAAAATCAAACGTCTTTTAAGAGCATTTAAAAACAATTTAGTTGCTATTTTAATGGGTTGAATAGCTAAAGTGTTACGTTGACTAAATAGTGTAAAACATTGATTAGAAATTTAAATAAGTTTACTAGCTAATGGTAATAAGTTGATTAGCTGTCGAAATGGGTTGAAAGAATATGGAACTAAATAATTTACATATAAACTAAATAATAAAATGGTAAAATTTATATGAATCAACGTGTTTGCAAATTATGATTTTTGAGTAATTTTTACCATGTTTGTAATCCTATTTATCCCTCTTATTGCTTGTTTAAAAATAAATGTCAACTTTGAAATGAAATTGAAAATTAGTATTTGTCAAAAATGAAAAAGTATAAATCAACACAACTTACTTTGCAATATCAATTTTTAATTTATTAATTTGTTCTTTTTCTGCTGGTGTTATCAACTCTTCAAGTTCTTGAATAATTGATTCTTGGTTTTCTTCATTTTTTCCTAACGAAGAAAGGATTGCTTCAATTCGTTCGTTCTTTTCCGATAAACGCCTGTGGAGATATCCAAAAAATATTTTTTATAATCGGAGATATACTAGCGATAATCGTTAATATTATTCACATATGAATTGAGGATCATTAACATAAAAAAAACCAACAAATGAAACTATTCTTTATTGGGCAAAATATTATTTAATCTTACAAATGCTAATAGCTGTTTCTAATTAAACCGATGAAGGGTAACGCCCGATACGTTTAGATTTCTATTGTCAAGGCTTATAGGGCATATTTTAAAATAATTTCCAAGGTGATACAAAACTCAATTTGCTCATACAAACCTCATAAAAGTAAATTAAACTAAAATTAAAACTTAACATCAAAACCTCAAAATATTAAATTGAGGTATGAATCAAAAACTTAACAAAGAGTTTTATAAACGTTTATCTCCTGTGAATGTATAGAGAGTCATTTTTACAAAAAGCAAGAAAAGCGTACTTATTTTCTGTTATAAGACTTTCTCTTTTCGACATCAAGTTTGCCAGTGCCTACAAGCATTATTAAAAATTGCCAAACATCAACAACGAAACATTTACTTAAAAAGAAATAAATAAGATAGAAAATATAATAGCTATATGGTTATATAAAAATAACAAAGCATAAAAAATATAACGTTTTCAATCCTAATTGAATTCAAAATGAAACTTTATAAAGAATAAAATAATAGTTAATAAAATAATTAAATGGCCTGTTAAAATAAATGCATAAAATCAAGTCTCGTAGATAAATATCGATTTCTTCAGAAACAAGTGGCTAACAAGAGAAGGTTTTACAAACAAAAGAAAAATGTATGCTTGAAATAAGTAAAAATGACTGGATGTTCATGCTTACTCCAGTATCGCATCGTATCAGTTCCTCAACCAACCCCCCCCCCCCAGTCATATGGCCATGTCGAGTCGTATGGGAACTTGAAACCCCTCCGATCATTCTGGAGAATGCACAAAACAAGAGCTAGTCTCATTTTCTCCCCCCCCCCCCTTAATATCGATATTTCTTATTATATTATTATCGATTTATATTATCACCAACCAAAAAGTGTTCGAAAATTATCAAGTACCTGATATGACTTGTTAAGAAGAACTCGAGCAACTTGAGGGAGATCAACAGAGAACAAATAAAATGTTCTTGATGGGGCATAATCACCAGATTTCGATATTTCCTGAAATACGAATATTGCGAATTTAAATACAAATATACAGAAATATCATGGAGGAATGCGGACAATTTTGTTTCAGTGTTACCTTAAAATTATATGACTTCTGCGAAGGAGAATGTTCTTACCTCTGCGAGGGAGCATGTTTATAAATTTTACATCTGCCGAGGAACATCTACGGGAGAAAAGCTTCCGCAGACGTAAAATTATAAATATCTTACTCCACAGAGGTAAAAATTATAAATATCTTCCTCCTTCGCAGAAGTTTTTAAATTATTTTTATTATCATTTAAAACAATGTAACATTTAAAGTTATTTGAATTTTGCCCCTAGCACCCAATTTGATTTCAGCTATAAACTGAAAACAAAGAAACTCCAAACAACTCCATTCCATGCATATCAATATTAAGCAGGGGTACATAATCTTCACAATACTGGAAGATTCCAATGGGGAAAACGTTTCTTGTGAATTCTCGTTAGGAAATGTTAGGTTCAACGTGGAAGATAAATGAAAGACTAACTCCTTGCTGGGGAAAAAATAATGAATTATTGTAAAGAATATTTACCCCTAAATTATTGGAGAAATATTTATCATTGCACCCCTTTTCACAACGTAAAGAAGTCTTGCTTTGTGGAAAAAACTACTTCATAAAATTTTTGAATGGAGCATATAATTAATTAAATAACAGTAATTCGACTTGGTATTAACACAGACAATAAAATGAGCAATGGTTTAATAGAAACAAACCTTTCGTAATGATAAGAAATGTAAATTTACTCTTTATGTCATTAAACGAATTTTATACCTGAAGAGTAACAAGTCTTTCCTGGAACATTTTATAAAGCAATTCTTTCGTTTCCTTGAAGGGAATCATTGCTAGTTCTTCGATCTAAAAAATATTTTTGAAAAATATTAATTTTTACAATCAATCATTTGTTGTTTCAAGAGAGCAAAAACTCTTTGTTTTTGCTTCGTCGGTTTTTAATTTTTATGAACTGTTTGCTTTTAGTGCTGTCATCGTCTCACTGTTTTGAGTTTTAAGAATAAACGGAGGAAAATGTTTTTGAAACAGCCAGTAGATGAATTTTAAAATTGTGCTTTATAATCAAATTGACATCAAGCACATTTTTATAAAATTTTATTTTAAATTACATAAATAAAAACACAGTGTATGTAAAAATTAATGTAAAATTAATGTAAACAAATTAAATGTAAAACAGCACAATAAGATCAAATTAGTTCAAAATTTTGTCCCGTCGTCGGAGAGTATAATAACATATGAATTATTTTACCTGTTTTTGTTCAAGATTTTTCTTCAAAAGCAACAATCTAAATATTCGGCATGCCTTGCTTCCAAGTCTGCAACAAAAACAAATGGTGACTGAATGAGTTTTGAAGGTATTCCTAAAAATTTAATACAGTATTTACTATTTATTAATTTTTTTAATGATTTAATATCGTCTTTATTATAGGGGGGGCGTTAATTGCTAATTTTAGGTCAAGAGGAGCCGTTTATTTCGAGGCCTGGCGTTTCTTGAAGAAAATACAGTACAATTTAGAAATTTTGTGAAAATGTAAAAAAAAATAATGTAAAAATCAAGAAATCCCCCCCCCCTTTTAACAAACAATCAATTAAAAAATCACCAAAAGTGATTAATACATGTTAATTCGTCATATTTTATAACCTGTAATTTATCATCCTTGAAAACTCCTTTAAAATAAATGTCAACACAGGAACGATAGAATTGCATTTGTATCATATTTTAATTTCTCAAGTGAATATTATATTGGCATCGTATACAAATTAAAAGTAAAATTTATTGCTTGGAAGTAAACCTTTCTTGAATAACAGACTCGATTGTATGTTGACAAAGAACATCTGCACTCGCCTTGAGATCTGCGAATTCGTCAAGAAAATGAATCAATAGAATCATTGCGATCAATCATACCAATCAATTAATCAATCAGTCACAACTACTAATTTTTCTTCTCGTGTAACCAAACAACCTCAATACTGAGGACTAGGTTTGTGATGCGATTAGTGGTTGTTAAACCTGATCCATCACTACCAATCAGCCAATCAATTCGTCTTCTGGCGTAACCAAACAGCCTCAATTATTGACGACTTGGTTTGTAATTCGATCTGTGGCTAAATAACTGATTGATAAAAACTAACTAAAATAAAAAAATTAAATAATATTATATTATATTCGCATCATATACAAATAAAAAGTAAAATACAATGCTTGAAAGTAAACCTTTATAGAAAGTAAACCTTCAATAAAAAAATTAACAAATAAAAATAACCTAAATTACAAAAATAATTTTGAAAAAGATACCAACACAGTATGTCCCTCCTCCTGCATCATTAGTTTTAGAAACAAAAGCAACTCGCTATAAAGAAAAAGAATTAAAACATGAAGTATCAGATATAATGAAATAAAATGAAATTCATCTTCTCGCCAGACTATAAAGTATTGTCTGAAAAAATATTGAAACACGAAATATTTTAGATTTAACATTTCAATCAAAATTTCCATAGAATATTGGCAAACATCATAATGAATTATTCTAAGATTTTATAAAAATCAGGTCTATCTAAACAATATTCAAATGAATTATTCTACGATTCCAAGAAATAAGCAAACCTTTTGGTCTGAAAGAAGAAGGAGATATTGCGCAACCTCCTGTTGGGTGACCACTGGCAACGCAGGAAGCATTCTTGATATCTAGATTTTTGAAAAGAATTAATTTGAATTTTAAAAATTTCGGATGTAGTGTGAATGTAAGTAAGTAAGTAGGCTGACGCTAGGCTGAAGGCAACCCGAAGGCTCCTTCTTAGCTGCTACCCATGGCAGGCAGAGGAGGGCATCCCTGGTTTGATAGCCTCTCCTTTCCCTGGCTCGATAGCCTCTTACCCCCCCCCCCGCAGCTTAGCAGGTTCTCGTTTACCGACCACAAAAGGATAATAGACAGCTGAATTGCCTGTAGGTTTCGTAGTTAGAAGTTTCGACAGCTGATCCCAAAGCAGCGCATTGAAACACAACACCTTAATCACTGTGGCCACTCTACCAGTTTTAATGTGTCAGTCAAAAAGTGTCTACAGATTATTTAGGAATACATACATACATAATAAGTAAATACTGGGAATAACTTTGTTTGATTAAAAGAAATTACGTGAAAACTGATTTTAAAAATATAAGTTACAATACATAATAACATGGTCAATACTAAATCTCCTCAGCAGCAAACAACGTACTCTGAAGTCCGGAATAAATGCCCTTCTGCTCATTATATCATTGAAATTTTTTGACTTAGGGCATTCTTATTACAACCCCCAACCAGTTCATTGACTTTGCGGAAGTTCTCAGAAAGGACCTGGTCACACCAAAAACGCATTTCTTCGCGTCAAATGTGAAAATAAATTACTGCCTTTTACTTTTCTACTGTTCCAATTTCTATCCACACAATGTCTTTTCCGAATTTTGAAGTGAGACAAATTTAAATTTGACAAATGATTTCAATGATAATGATTTCAAAAGAAAGAAGGAAACAAGAAACAGATTTTCTTTTGCTCGCTAAGCAATACATTGTAAAAAAGATTTTATTGATAAAATACCAGATAAAATATGAAACATAAAGTATATACCTCAAAACATGCTAAACTTTTCGTTGTTTCTGACAAAAGATTTCGCGATAAAAAAGATTCCTTCAGGATTACCCCAACAATTTGTGAAGCACTCTGAAAAAATAGCAACAAATCTAAAAGTAAAACAACAAATTTACATTTTAAAAAATTTCTTAGCAAAAACACATATAATGAACATATACTGAACACATAATGAGTATATAATGAGTATATAATGAACATATAATGAACATATCACAAAAACAATTTTTTTAAAAAATAAAACGAAAAACAGAATACACCACTTCGATTAACAGCCTCTTTTTGGAAATTGTTTAAATTTCATTATTGACGAAGTTTTAGAGCCCGGATTCGGTTACATATGGTGTGAAATTTTGCAAGGGATTTGACCGGGAAAATCATTCGAGGTGAAACCTCAAGGTCAAATCCCTCTCACAATTTCAAACTTTTTGTTTTCATAAAATCAACATCGCGAAAACTCAGAGAGTGGAAATCTCATTTAGACTAAATTTTGGGTGCTAAATTTGAATTCTGGATCTAAAACGTGGTACGAAAATTTTGAGCAATTTCCAAAACAAGGCTGTTAATTCAAGTGGTGTGATCAATGACGTTTTATGCAAACCATACCTGGTCAATTCTCTCAACAATTGCTGACTGTATTAACTGCAAATAAATGCAAAGTAAAATAGTTGTAAATCTATAATTTCTTACAACTCAAATAATGCTTTCCTGCAGTTTTGGGCAAATAGGGAATGTTTATTGGCGAATTAGAAAGTCTTCAATTAATAATTTTACAATTTTATAGAGAGATACAATAAGTCTTCAATTTTTTCAAAATTTAGCATGCGTTTTCAAATATTTGAAATTAATTTTTTTGATGACATTATCCAGCTGATTCGAGATTTTGGCAGAAAATAAAATCACTTGCAAATCAAAAAAGATATGAAATAAAATTATAAAATATTGATTTTATGATAGAATGCACAAAATTATATTCACTGATTCAATTGATTTAGTTGCTATAGCCTTGCTTTCCTTATAGGACTGAAAAATATTTTTGGAAGCTGCTTTTTAGATTATCAACTTTCATAATCAGCTGAAAGTTTAATGTTATTCTTAACTAATGACTGATTTCAAATGTTTACAATTAACTGTGGGTGATCAACAAAAGTGAGCAATCAACTGATTCCAATTTTGAATTAAGTACAAAAAATTTCATCACAAATACATCAAAACTCATAAAGCAGTGCCTTAAAAACAGGGGTCTCGAGGGGCTGAAGAGCAATGGTAATTTAAAATGATGGTAATTAATTAAACCTTTGTTCTTTATTGTTCTGAGAACAATAATCGCTCAATCTTCAACAGCTTCCAGTGGCAATTTGCCAATAAAGATTTTTCAGAATCATTTTAGTGGAACTTTAAATTTATAAAATTGGTAAATATCAACAAAAATAAAAATGTATATATGTGGTTCGTAAAGGTCATCTGGTTTTGATTTGCGTTCCTTAACATACAAATTCCAAAAGTACCTGGTCAATCATGTATTGATGAAACTTCTCAAAGTTGACATGCCAATATACACCTTCATCAGGAAATGTATCCTGCTGAAATAATTGTAAATAAATTTTAAAAAGCAATACCAAAATGAAGTTTACCATTCTTCTAAAAAGATAGAAATACAAGCTTTATTTTTATGATAACAACATCAATATATTTATCAATGCTATATTCTTAATGAAATAAAATAAGAAGCCAATAAAATAAATGCTTGGTTTTAAAAATTAAAATCAAATTTTTTTTAATCTGAAACATGGCCATTAATAGTAAAAGTGAAAATGTGTTGTATACATTAATGATAATAATAACACATACTGCTCTAATGCTGGAGTTTTTACAATATGAACTACTGTATATGCAAGAGCAGTGAATACATGTGCAAATGTTTTATGAATTACTATTTCAGCAAGATGACTATATCAGGCATCCATCTCAGTGCACTAATGACTCTTTTTATGTTTCAAGTACTTAGTATAAAAACATTGCTGTGTTAAAGTGCACTGTATTTGATTGGTAAGGAATGTGCTGAAATTCTGAATTTTGCAACTGCCTATCTATATTTGTTTTAAATCTTAGTTTACATATACTTCTATTTCTTGTACTTTACATTTCTTTCTTGTATTTTAAATAATTTGATATATTTGGAAAGATCTAACCCTTCCAGAAGAAATGATCTTATTAAAATCAACGATTTCTCATAAAAAATTAATTGAAAACATCGAAGAGTACTACTTAATGAATACCTTTTCTCCAGAAGAGCTATCGCTGTAAAAAAAAGGTTTGTTTAAAATAAATGAATTTTTAAAGGTTTCAAAAATGATATATAATTAAAAAAGATAATGAAAATTTATTCTGGCTTAAATTATTAAAAAGCAAGTATTGACGAGTGTAGTAATCAATCCAATTCAAATTGACTGAACAGAAAAATGCATCAGGCAATTTAACATTGATTTAGATATGTTTGAATACCCAAGTCCAGATTTAAGTCTTTTCGCTGAAGGCTCATCTGAAGATACTGGATTCTTTCTCTTTGATCCAATTGCTAAAACATAAAATATTTATAAATGTATTGCTAGCATTTTTTAATTCTATGAAAATTGTAATTAATGTTTTCAATAATAAGGTCAATAATTGCAAACAGTAAAATTCCATGTGTAAAAATTTGGAAATTCAAACTTCTAAAGAAACTGAGGTTCAAAAACAATCTTCACTATTGATACAAAATTAAGAAATATTTTTAAAATACAAAAGTAAAGAACAAACTTTGCACTAATCCTGGGGGTACAAGAAATGCTTCTTCTTCTGTTATTTGTTTTAATTCTTCATCATCTTCTATTCTTTTATCTTTGTGAGGATGATTAGGCATTGGAAATCTCTTCAAATAATGCCCTTTTATGAGTTCAACACATTTTTGATAAACTAAATTATCATCTGGTTTTTTATTATCTTTCTCTGATACGAGTCTTTCTCCCACTTTGGAAACAATTCTGCTGAGAATCTCAGCTCCATGTGTCAACACATTTTCTATTATTAATTCAGATATATCGCCATAAAGCATTTTTGTATGATAAACAAATTTAGGATATCTGGCTCTCAGAAGAATGGTTTCTGGTGTAGCTCTGTAAGTGGTAGGCATTTTTAAGTGTTCTTCAAATGCTATTATTCTGTGTTGTATGCAAACACAGATGCATTTCTTTACCTGAGAATGGAAGTATGTGTTAAAACAAAGCTAATGTTATTCATTATTGTCATCATGTACCATGCTGCATAATGTTGGAAGGGTAGCATAGAGCACCATGTAAATAAATTTGGCAAAATGTTTCTATAATAATGGCATTTACTTAAGCCCTGCTTATTTTATCAATTATTTTTTTATGAAGAATGCTGTTATGAAGATCAACAATGACAAGATATTCTCGCTAGAGGCCTTCCATATGGTCATTTATACATACTAACTTTCCAAACAACGATTTAATACAGCTTATTAACTATACGGTGATAACGACCTTATAATTGTAAGATCACTTAAAAATAACAATAAATTTTAGAATGTGTTTAAAAAAATAATGCTCCATTTTCATATTCTCAGATCTGATATATGTAAAACCTGCTTGTTTTCAGTGCAATTCATGTCATATTCATGATGAGAAGTATTGCTTTTAAAATCAAATTTTATCTTTTGTTTCTCACAAAAAAGCATAGCACTAGTTTGGTAGTCTGGATGGAAAGTATGGCAGTTTTCACTGAGATCTTGTGTGTGCCATCAGCACATATGATATAATTTTCCTTTGTAGTACCTACTAGATATTTAATTAAATGTCCCCCGAACAACATTCATATCATATTCATCAGAAATAGAATCAGATTAGAAAATTACTAATGACATGACATGTACATATGTCTATGACATGGATGGAGACATATTGCCAGATTACTATTTTATTACTTATAAATATAATTAATTATTATTATTCTCATAATTTTTCTTACCAATCCCTTTTCGAGTGCTGTGTCAGATACTATTTCCTTCAGATTTCTCCTTCCTTTGTGTAAAAGGTTGACAACAATTTTTTCAACGTTTTCTCCAAAATGATCCCTGAGAATGTAACTTGCCAATCTGATTTGAACGTTCGACATTTTCTAGGAGACAAATTTGAAGGCTGTCTTCTGTCTTTTAAAAATTTTAAACCACATAAAATTGAATTGAATTGAACAAAAGCAAAAATCATTTGCCTCGTTCTGAAAAACGAAGTGAAAATTAAATTTGGAAAATGGTGGCCGAGGTTAAAGCTGCGGGCCTAATTATATTCAGACAGTTGACAACAGGGAAGGCGTTTGAGTACTTGTTACTTCAACACTCCTACGGTAAAAGACATTGGACACCACCTAAAGGTCATGTTGATCCAGGAGAAGACGACATGACAACAGCTGTGCGAGAAACACAAGAGGAATCAGGTCTCAGCCCTGGAGACTACGAGCTTGTTGAAGGTTTCAAAAGCACTTTGCTTTATAAAGTCGAAGGGAAACAGAAGTCAGTTTTTTACTGGCTAGCAAAGCTTAAAGATTTCAACACTCAAATAAAACTGTCTCATGAGCACCAGGATTATAAGTGGATGAATATAAAAGATGCATGCGAACTTGTGGGTTACAAAGATATGAAAAATGCTCTTCTTGAAGCAGAGACTTTTCTTAACTCCTCCACTGAAAAATGAACAACTGGTTTTATTTTATGTATTTTCACATTAGCAAAGAATGTTAACTCAAATATTGGTAAAAAGTTGAAGAAATTAAATTACCATCATTTATAATTAATAACAAATTGCTATTGAAACAATAAATCAAAGCAAGGGCACCTAACATAATGTATGAATTGATATTATTCCTAGTTCTGTTTCATCTTTAATAAGAACCTGATTTTCAAAATCAACCTATTTAGTTTCTTGATATTTTGTCAAGTTGGATAGAGTTGGTTGATGCATGCTGCCAATAATGTAATAGAAAAATCAAAGTCAGCAATAAAACACTCTCATAAATCTGAAATGATTTTCATCATTTAAATTAACTCTGTTAATAAATTTTGAAAAATAATTTGTATCCTTTTGCCAAAAACCAGCCTGTGGGTGTTAATTTCCAAAATTTAACTTAGCCTACAATTTCTTATAAGCTGTTCCTTACAAACTATAGTACCTGTAGTTCAAGCTACAAAGCTCTTACTGTCCCGTTCTTCATTAGTCCCGAGAATGCAACCAATACGGAGGTTTATATCTAGATCTGCCTGTCTATCTCTCTCTCTTTATCTATCTTATATATCTTTCTATCTATTTATCTATCTATCTATCTACCAAGTACTGCCTAATGAGTACAGGTACAAGTACGATAACATGACATGTAAAACAACTGAATTTAATTCCCCGTTTTATTCATTCTTGCTTATGGAATAGAAAAATTTGGTTTTTGGAAAAGAAAATTTGGTTTTTAGAGCATTTAGAAAAAAGATTTGGTTTGTACTTGTGGGCCACCATAGTACGTTACCACAACATTGCCTTGGATAATGTCGTTTTAGATATCAACAATAAACATAGGAGATAGAAAAAGATTGCGCGATTTTAATTGGTCGATAATTTTCAATTGATCATGATTAAACTGTTCATGCCCTTCTGAAGCTACTCGACAGAATATATCTTTCTCTTGACGAATACAGAACATGCCTTGGTGTATTCTTGGATTTATCGAAAGCATTTGACACAAAAGATCATCAAACCCTCATGCATAAACTCTACTATTACGGTTTTCGAGGCAAGATCAACAAATGGTTTGACAACTATCTTACAAATCGTAAACAATTTACTTCTGTAAACGGTACTGCATCATCTCTGATAACAATTGAGAAGGGTGTCCCACAAGGATCTGTCTTGGGACCAATATTTTTTACCATATATGTAAATGACATGGCAAATGCAATCTCGGTAAAACCGAGACTATTTGCAGATGACACTTGTATTTTCAAATTTGATAAAGATATCTCTAAACTAGAAGTAAATTTAAACTCTAAATTACAAAAACTACACGAATGGCTAAATGCCAATAAATTATTAGTAAATACAAGAAAAACGAACTATTGCGTTTTTACCCCCCATCAAAAGTTTATAGGTCGTAAAATTTTATGATCAACTTTCTTGGGAAAAACATGTTGGTAAAGTTAAACAAGAAATCATTAAATTTTGCTCAGTCTTTGAAACAAATGCACACTAATGACTCATATAAATATGAAACTATTTTGAAACTATAAATATGAAACTATTTTGAAACAAATGCACACTAATGACTCATAAATATGAAACAAGGCAAAAGTATAACTATGAAGTACACAAATTCAAAACATGCTGGGGAAACAAAACCACACGTAATGTTTGAGCTCGTCTTCGAATAATCTCCCATTGGGCTCCCATTATCCCTCAGTAAGAAACTCAAAAATTGGTTCATTGCTAAATACCGAAATAATAGAGCAGTGGCCATAATTTTGCTCCAGACTGTTTATTCTCTTCTTCAATATGATATTTCCGTTATTGTTTCTAACATTGTTGTAATTCTGCTTAATTGGTGCTGCTATATATTCATGTCATCATAATCATTTTTAGACAATATAATCATTTTTGTTACTTTACATTTTAATTTACGGTCCAGGCTGGTTAAGCTATCCTTTTCTTGGGTCGTGTAGAATACATTTTACTTTATTTTATTTTTCCATTTATAATACACCCAATGTAGTAGTTAATGATATTCTACAAATATATAAATTGAATTGAATTTAGTCAATTATGTACTTTGTCAACAAACACGAAACTTATCAAAGTTGACAGAAATGGCAGAATCATCGTCGCCCTTCACTTCTGAACAAGTTGCAAAAGACGTATTTTTGATAAGAGAGAGATTCAACGTTTCTGAAAACATATGTAACATTTGGTTAATCAAAGGCTCTGAACGTGATGTCATCATAGACACTGGTCTGGGAATTTGGGATCTTCCAGCATTTCTACGATCAGAAAATCTCATTGGAGACACACCAGTTTTAGCTATAGCTACTCACATTCACTTTGATCACACAGGGGGCCTACATCAATTTGATTCAACGGCAATTCACGAGGCAGAATATGATGACATGGCAACAGGCAATGGGGTGGCTATGGTTACTTACCTTAATAAATCAGATATATCACTGAAACCGTTTAAGGGTTTCAGTGAGAGGAAATATAAAGTAACTGCAGTTACTGCATCGAAATCACTAAAAGATGGAGACGTGATCGATCAAGGTAATCATAAATTGGCTGTCATCCATTTGCCTGGTCACTCCAAAGGCAGTATAGCACTCTTAGAATCAGAAAATGGATATTTGTTCACTGGAGATGCTCTTTACGATGGATGTTTATTGGATTGTTTGCCAGGAAGTTCAATAGCTGAATACACTCAGTCCTGTCAAATACTACAAGAAATTGGTCCGCGTGTCATTAAAGTGTTTCCTGGGCATTATGGAATCCTCAATGGCCAAGAAATGATGCAAATTGCCGAAGGTTATATCGAGAATGCTCAGAAAAATTCATATAAGTGTACAAGAGGTTGTTTCAAATGCATTTCCACAACACTGTTTTTGGGAAGAAACACTAGAAATGTCCCAGCAAAGTGTCTTTATTATGGTTGTTGTTGTTGCTGCTTCATTTGAAAAAAATATATACTTTCTTAACATAGGCTTCAAATATTTGATTGGTTGATCACATCTATTTTCTCTTTGTTGAACTGAATTCTTATTGTAGCATTGTTCGAGCACTTTGTGGCATTGTTCGAGGCGGGACCTCATGATGAGAGGTGTTAATGTTATTCAATTCAGATAGGAGAAAACAGATGTGATCAATATCAACCAGTAAACAATTTGAAGCCTTTGTTTCTTTCCTGTCACTTGTGGGATGAAAACCTGTTGTTGCGAATCTTTATGATTTATTAATCATTTTATTTCTTAATCATTGCCGAGGATGGTAAAGGGGAGGGGGTCAGGATCATGAATCGTGGGAATAAAATTTTTGAATTTCACGTTTAAAAAGTATACCTTTTTCACATTTCACGGAAAAAAATTATGTCCGGTCACGTTTCACGGACTGCCTTTGCCAGGCATTTTCACGGTTAAAAATGAGAGCCAAATCACCTCTGACAAAAAACCCTTTACCACCCTTTTTGTGGTATTTTGGAATTATTTCATGCCATCACTTTCAAAATATAGTTAGAACGAGAACATAAATTTTGTAACAATAGTGATATTGACACACTATTTTGAAAGCGATTATCCCTTGAGAACAAAGCGAAACTCTTTCAACTATAAAATGAAAACATCTCCTCCGCAAAATTTTTTGTTTTCGTTTTCCAGTTCAGAGAGTTTTGTTTTGTTCTTGATGGATAACCGCTTTGAAACTAGTGTGTCAATTTCATTATTGTTCAAAATTCGCATCTGTTCCTCCCAACAAAACTGCACAATCCAAGTTTTGTAGCAGCATTCGTGTAATCAGGCTATTGTGATTGGTTGGATTGATAAAATGTTTTTAGCTTTGTAATTTAGCTAAGGTCATTCACTTTTAACTCCAATTCGCTTCACTAGAACTCTGCTCTACCCGTTAACTTGCTGTTTTACAAACAGGGGTTTCGCACCCCCTGATTTCAACATTTCATTAAAAATTGCTTTGTTTGATTCCTTATGCTTGCTTGATTCAGTTTAAAGATTGTGATACCAAAATAACTTCTTTCCCTGAATATGCATGTATTTATTTATGTGTTATTCCTGATAAACAGCAAATATGGTAGCCACGGCAAACAGGCCCTTGTTTTGACATGTCTCTGTAACAAAAGTATCTGTTTGCTCGTTCCATAGCGATCTACTTGCAATCCTCAAGTCTTGCCCTAAATTCTGACCAATATTTACAACACATGCAAATTTATATCTCTGATAATCCAAAATTTTAATCTGATACAAAATGTAATCGGAAAGATTCTTGCTGAGATTTCGACACCTTAAAACATCGTAATCTTCATCTTTTAGACAAGATAAACTCTCCTGCAAAACATCGCGAACTTCTTCGATATCAATTTTCCTCTCTGGATCCATAGATGGTGTTTGCAACCCTGGGATGTAGTCTTTAGCGAGAGACGGCGTCATGTCTTCGGGAATCAACGAGGACCTTCGGCTGCTGGATGGAGAAACCGCAAACCTACCAACGCTTATTAAGGAAGATGGCGTTGAAGAGCCTGATGCGTAGGCATTCTCCATATTTGGTATAGGCTCGTCAAAGTGCGCCAAGCTGTAAATTCCGGGATCCTCCACATCGTTGCGGTATTTTTCCATGTCAAACATACTCATGTTGAATTTTTCGCGCTTCTCTTTCCCTTGAAAAATGGGCGTTGAAGTTTGTAAGTCAAACATGCTTTTTGGATCTTCAGCCTTGATCGGAGATTTGTCAATGTACTCGTCAGTATCAAAAATACTTCGATATGAGTGAACACCTTCTTCGTCAGTTTTGAGTAGGTCTGGGTGTACAAATAATGGCTTTGTGAGAGCCATTTTCTTCCTGCTTGAAGCTAAAATTAACACTCTGTGATAAAACAAGTAAACAATTGCAAATCTTCCTTGCTTCTCTACTTCTTCGGATTTATTCAAGCTAAATATCTTAACATTTGAAGCATTCGATAGCATTAAATATTTACGCCATAAAATGGTCATTCAAATTGTGTTAGCAACCGTAGTTTGGTAGTTTAACACGCTGAATTTTGCTGTTTCTATGGGATATAAACATAATTCAACATGTTCTGCAAATTTAAGAATATGCGTGGAATTCTTGCCGATGGAAGCGACTTTTAGAAACATCATTCCCAACGATTTCTTCTTGCCTCACTTCGAAAGAAGATTTTAAAACTAATAAATTTAATACGAAGTTTTATATGAATGCCTTCTTCGTGAAATAATTGTTCTTAAAACTATTCGAAAAACCTATCAAACATAATCTTTGATTTTCTCAAAACAATCTCATTTAGACCGGTCGTATCTGGAAATTACTTCTTTGAACTGTCAAACATATTCCACAAGATTTAACGATTTAATGTTCAACTGAATGCTTTAAATCAACTTGAAAATAACTAATTATTGACAATAATGAGCTTGAAATGCTCAAAGAATAAACTTGAAGCCAAGATTTCTTTCACAGCAAAAACTTATTTCTTTCTTTAACTTATTGCAATCGAAGCACACACACAGGTGCTCTATAACATTTACATTTGCAAAGATTTGATTAATGTTCAAATCGATTCATCGTGACTAAAAAAACCCCTGGAAATATATGAAATACAAGAGATCCGTCAACGAAGAACAAATATTAACAAGAGGATGGGTGTTTTGACATGGTACAATTTCACAGTCATTCATTACGTGTCTAAGTATATTAATGTGGTCTGAGTGTTTGATGCAATTCAAACAAAACGCTGAACAGAATGCTGAATACGGAATTGAGGACTCTACTGGTACCAGTCATATCAAACAAACATTTTAAAGCAAATCAGATTTTGAAGAAAAGCACTTTAACATTAATATGAAGATAGTAAAATTAGAAACATTTCCTGTGCACGAATATTAATTATTCGTAGAGCAAATTCGTGATTAGCATATTATTGACCTTGCAACAATGAATCGGAAATTAAGAAAATACCACAACAGCTCGTCTATTTATAAAATGTTTACAACTAAGGAATTAAAGGTCTAAATTCCCATTTCAACTGCAATTCCTTTTAAAAATACGTCTGTTTCCATGCAGAAATGTTCAAAATAATTTACGTCATGTCATATTTTTTAACAGTAAAAACAAGAAAATTCATTGCAGAATGAATTGGATTGATTCCAACAGCAAATGAGAATTCTATAAATTGCCTGTTGAAACACTGTTCAAATGAAAGATATATATGTACAGTAAATTATTTACAAAACCTTTCTTGTCATTCATTTCAATTACTTGCTTTTTCTGTTGGTTCTCTCACCAAACTCAGAAGTTTATCCATTTTAGCAATTTCATTTTCAGGGCCTTTTGCTTTTTCCTGCAAAAGAATTCAAAAGTACATCATTGAACCCTACTGATAACATTATAATTACAACAAAAACAAGGCCCTATATACACGAACAACATTTTGAGCAGTCTTTAGTTAGTTGTGGTTGTTAAAGCAAATTATATAAATTCCAAACCGTGCACGTGCTGCTCAATTTTGCTGCTCAAGTTCTGCTCAATTTTGTTGAGCAAAAAGTCGAGCAAAGATCAGACTACTTGAGGACATTGGTTGTGCTCTAGAGTTGCCCAAAGTTTAGTTAGAAATACCAACGTAACCAATGAACAAACTTGCGTTGCAAAGTGTTGCTGTTATGAAATATTTTACGTAAAATGGCCCATTGACAAACAAAGTAAAATGTCATATTTTCAGGAGGTTAATGCGGGCAGACTTTATGTTTATTTAAGATATTTCAACGTACGTTTATCTTTTGAATTTAGTTGGCTTGTATATGCTACCCCTTGCAAAATTTAATTTACCTATTCACGCCTGGATTTATTTCCACATAGCTTGTTAATCGTATCTAAGTTTCGTTTTGCAGGGGGGGGGGGGGGGGG
>JAYJMH010013778.1:0-17471 GCA_036873815.1 Phacellophora camtschatica | reverse complement strand
CCCCCCCCCCCAGCACATACAAACACACATAATTTTATAAACATTAGGGAGGTTTGGATCCAGAACTAGTACGAGTATGGCAGGAAAAACAATTGAATTTAAAGAATAAAGAATAAACTTGTGAACAATTTTGTTCCTATGGAACATCATAATGTTGTGCTTTTCAAATCTGCAACGTGAAATTGACTATTTTTCACCGTCTTTTTGAAAAACAAGCTGAAGACTCCGAGAAGAAGAGGAAATTGGCTCAATCATAGCATCAACGAGAAAGCCTAATCTACCAAGAACCTTTGACATTGCACAAATAGAATATTAGGTTTGCAAATAAAGCTAATTCTTTTGCTAAATCGCCTTTTGAGTGAATCTTCCAACCTTGTAATCTTAACCTCCATAATAATTGAAAATAGCACTGCTAAGTGATTGAAAATAGTATAGTTGAAAATCTCAGAAGTAAGGTTGCTTAATTTGTACACGAACTTCAGTATAGTGGCTTATAAAGCAGTTGCTTATAAATAAATAATCATGTAATAACCTTTGGGTGAGTAGCTTTCCTCAAATTCGGCGAAAGTTTCAATGACGTCACGTAGCCTCTGCAAGTAAAATGTTTAACTATAAACAACAGAGACTCCTTTTACAAATAATTTTAAAACATGTGCTCGTATAAAATATATTTTAATAGCTCTAAATGTAGTGTAATTTTAAAGCAAGTTTTCCAGAACAGTTTACAAAACATTTGAAAATTCATAAAAATTATAACACATCACTTTTATTTGTTTTGATAAATAAAATATAAAACAGCTGCATTCATTTAACATTTGTCAGTACAATGCGTGTACCACAAACCGTCTCAATCTATCTCAATTACTTTCCCACTAAATAAAAAAAACAATTTAAAGCCTACCTATCATCTCCAATGATTACCATAGGATGAATTGGGTTAAAAGAGATATGCGTTAACTTTGTCTTCTTCTTGTGAACAACTACAAAAAAGGAATTTAACATATTATATAGTCCAGACAAGATTTGATCAATGAAGATCAAACTAATCTAGAAGAGAACTGCTTCCCGTATGTAATATAGAACAACGTATATAATGAAACAATATATGGAAAGGGTGAGTAAAAGTTCGAAACTTCCGACGATTGGCGTTCAATGTACTCTAATGGGGGAGGGGTCAGAGACAACATAGACGATAATTTTCATAACGGAAAAGCTCGAAAATAGATCTTATGAGGTCTTTTGCTTTCAAACCTGTCCTTCATCACAAGTGCCTTACCACCACAAGTTCCAATAATTAACCAAAGGCTCTTTTTAGGCCCCAGTATATTTAATTGGGTGGATGCTAAAAGGAGGGGGGTCTAAAAGTTAGCACCTATTGTTTCGAATTTTGATTCACCCCTAATTTATTCACAATTTTTGTATTTTATAAATAAAAACATCAAAATGAACAAGAACAAAAAAGCATTGACTGAGAGAAAAATTAGCATGAAAAAATTAGAAATGTACAAAAAAAAACATTTAAACTAGCTGTTGAAATTGTCAAAGAAACTGTTTGCATTCTTTTACGAATGATTTTGAGAAGAATTTTGTATTTCAATCCAGAATTTACTTTCTTAATTTATATACTTTCTTACTTTTTTACTTTCTAAAAGTAGGCAAAAGTTGACTGCGTGCATCTTCAAATGAAATGAACAGAAACAGTTCAAATTTTTAATTACACGACATACGTTCCTGAATTGATAAACGTCTTTCCACATTCTTCCTTCCACTAACAACAGAGTTTCTAATCCCATGCCCGTAAGCACCCTCAGTTTAGAAGTCATTTACAAAATGTCATATTTTTGTTGAATAAAATAAAGCAATTAAGGGATTAGAAACTAGCATTTATTCCTGATTTATGTTTCATTTTTTTAGAGGCTGCTTAAAAAGAACCAGTAGTTAGGTCTTCTCTAGGGCCCCTAATGGAGAGGGGGGGGGGGTCGAAATAACAGAGGGGTTGAAAATGATTTTTTGATATGACCTAATACGAATGGGTCCAAAATGCATGTACCACAGTCTTATTGAAATTAATGAACGGATACCTGACAAGAGTGCAATACTACTTTAAAAAATTATAAGCTGTGTCATATTTTGTGCAATAATGAGGAGAATTTATCCAAAAATAAATAAAAAAGGGGGTCTTCCATTAGGGTCCTAGAGTAACAATTTAATGTTCTAAGAATTAATATCAAAAACAAATGTGACAAGGAATAAACACACAATTGTAAAAGGTCTTTATTTTATTTTCAGGGATTTGAGTTAATTTAAAATGAATCTAAAATATAGAAACATGAAGCGATGAATCTGAAATATAGAAATTAATTATATTTCATTAGTTTTGTATACTTTCTCAATCAAAACTTACCAAATTGTTCACAGACTGGCTCATATTTGTTCAAGCTCAAATCGTAGACAACAATCTAGGAATTAAAAACATGGAGATTTTACTTCAAAAAGACAAATTTTAACAAAAAGAACTAAAACATACAAAAATTCAATTTCTTCAGATTTCTCAATTGAAAAACTTCATAAAAACCTATAAAAAACAACAACAACCAAGAAAAATTACTTACAGTGCCAGATGACGTCACAGCGGCAAAGACTGTGGAGGAATATGGCGCCCACGCAACGTCTCCAACCGAACTATTCAGATCAAAAGTAAAGATGGGATCCCTGGCAAATAATTAAAGAAAATATTTCAAATTCTGATACAAAAAACATTGTTCAAAAATTTTAATTTAATCCAAAATGGAAATATGCATAATGTATATCGGTTAGAGTTGCTTTAACCATGGTGTCATGGCCGTGAAGGTCTCGAGATCAATTTAAGCTTAAAGATTTGTTAACAAAATTCAAAGCATTAGTGAGATCAAGATCTTTTAAAAAACATTTACTGCACCAAAATTAAGAACGAAAAAATTGTCAAAAAATATTCAAGCCAAAGTTAGAAATTCATTGTAATGGGCTTAGCATTTTCTTTATGTTTGCCCATCAAACGTATATACCTTTTTATGGTGCACCCAGTACATAGTGTTTAAAGGAACTTAGCAAAAGTATTAAACAGATGCTCTAAAAATAAACTATTGGTCAAAGTCCATCTCAACGGGCGCATTCTTTTCTCTTTGAATCATGTTTGGCCTTAATCTCATTGGACATAATCATAATCTATTTCTAGGTTTGGCAAATGCTAGCTTTGAAGCTTGCACAAACCCTTTTACTATTTCTTTCGCTTACATTAATCCGTTAATCCATTAATCCAAGACCAGAATAAATATGCACTCAGGGGCTCTATGCATGAGGAATCTCAACCCGGGGTTGAGTTCATCCCAAGTTGAGTTTCAACTCGGCTGCCAGTCAAAGTTCTTATCGTGTTTACAAGGGCCAATTGAAATTTGAGTGAAATTGCCTGAAATTGTTATGTAAACGCAAATGTTTTAACCTGGAGCGAGTTGAGATAGTTTTCATCGTTTTAATGCTTGATGTTGCAAGAGCATTTGCAGCAGCAGAACCAAATTGAAATGCAATGAAGGCTCACGCTTGTCCAAATTTTAAAATGACGACAAGAACAAAAATCTCTCCCTGTCCTCATTTGACACCATTTTCATTAAAAACATTTCAATGACTGATAACACACAACAGCAACATCCAGTACTCTCCTTCACGAAGGTAAACTATCCTGCGAAGAAAAGCGGACATGCAGCGAAACGCATGCGTACTGCAAAGCTTGGAATTTTTTTTACTCAGGCTAACACAACATGTAAACGCAAAGGAAATTTAGCATACACCGAGTTGAACCGAACCCAGGTTGAGATTTTCATATAAGGCCACGTAAGACTAAAAAAAAATTAAAAACTAACGGATTAGTGTGATCCCAAATCTTGACTGTCCAATCAGCACTGCATGAAATAAAGATCTTTGAATGAAACGGGTTCCATTTCACTGCATACACCGCCATATGATGAGCCTACATCAAAGCACAAATCATTTTAAGAATTTCGTAACAATAGATAAAACTTGAGAAAAAGTTACATGAAAGTCACACGATCCTTTCAAGATATAAATACAGAAACACCCTGCCACTAAGAAACTGATTTCGAAGCTGATTTTTGAAAAATGTTTACACATTGAATTTTAAAATTGAGTAATGTAAACTATTTACAATGATGTCAGCGACTTGATAGATATAATTTTTATGTCGGACCCCCACCAGGTAATGGGGCCCGTTCAAGGGGAGTAGCGGAGCGCGGGTAATATTTCGGCCTGGAGCGCGGAGCGAAGCAAGAATTGGGTACATGGAGCTCTAGAAATTTGTAAACTACATAATAGCTTTCCTTTGCAACCAAAAAATTCAGTTCTTAATAAACATGAGATATCACTGCACCATATTGTTTCAGTTAATACTACACGTCAGCAATTTATCGTCCTGTTTCTTTATAAATTTCGTTGCATAACTCACATCGTACGTGTTCAAGTATTGTGTTGAATAAGCTTTTGAACACTTGTGAATCTTTCCCTCTTCAGTTCCGACAAGAAACAAATAATCAATTGATTTATGAAAATCAAATGCTGTCCCACAGCCTAAAATATAAAATTATTTGTATCATAAAAAAGCACAAAATATATGAACAATCTTTTGTTTTTTTTTTCATGAAATGCCTTCATTCTTTACTTTAAATCGTACCGGGTGTCCTAATAAGAAGGCTACACGCTTGAACATCCGCTGCGGAGGAGATTAATTTTGGATGTTATTGTTTTTACATGGGTGTTATAGAAGGTGATTTAGTTTAAAATTTGATACCTTGCTTGGCAAAATTGACTCAATAATCGCCGAGTTTAACTAAATAAAAGTACAAATGGTGTGTTTCCGCAAACCCAAATTTTGATTGGTTTTGTAGAAACACAAAGTTTGTACTTTTATTAGGTTGATTTTGCCTACCAGGGTGTCAAACTTTAAGTTGAAGGTTACTTGATTAAATTCTACCAGAAACAGAAATATTAAAGCTATAGCTCCTCCACAATAGCTTTGCAAACGTGTAGCCTTTTTCTGGGACACCTGGTAAATAACCTGGTATTCTAAATAACAATTTAAATATCTAAAAATCTTGTTCAATGCGTGTACCACAAAATGTTCTGTAGCCTGGGTGTATCTTAATGTTGCCTCAAAAAAACATTGGATGTCATATGCATACATTTAGCATTCAAATTATATACTAAAAAATAATCCACATGGAAAAAGTAAAAATCTGCAACACCAACCCAGAGTTGTCAGCCTGGTTCCTTCTGGACCATCAGAAGTCATTTCATCCATTCTCAATTTGATAACATCTGTATGATGCAACTCACTCTAAAAATTTAAGATAAAAATAATAGATATTAGACAGGAAAAAAACGTATACAAATGTTACGAATTGACAAAACAAAACTTAGTTACGTATTAGAAAATTAGAAAATCGAATTTTTGGGTATCGTGTTAAAGTCTGGGTGTCATATTATTGAACCAACATTGTTCTGTTTACCACTTTAAGTGTGATTTGTGCGATTAACATAATGGGTTATGTCGGTTACACTTGCTGAAACTTACACCAATGCATTGAAGAACATAAAAGTTATTAAAATAACCAATGAACTCACAGTATTTATGATCATGCGATAAACATTCTGTAATATGATCGACTTGTCTCAAAATATAAACAAAATCATGGTTGGATAAAAAACATTTGCTTTGATATATTAAAGTTTGTTTTCAAACCTGTCTCGATGGTTTTGTCCAGGATTTTTGATGACATGAACATCAACTGTTCTTATTGGTTGTATTCATAAATGAATATAAATATTAATTAGAATGAAAATAAGCAACAAATCCAACTGACCTTAACAATTATCCATTGAACAACTCTGCCATCAGCAGAAACAGAAAAGAAATTTAAATTTCCGTCAAGATCGTCTTTCTGCCATTTAACCTGCCAAACAGGATCAGTGTGTTTTCCAGTTTTTGCTGTTGATAAATACAATGGCTTTTGTTTGTCTTCGGCAACATTGTAAACACCAACACTTCCTAAAATAACAAACAACTGATTCAAAACAATGAGCAAACGTTATGGTAATAGCATATGAAAACATGCAACCAAACTTCTCTAGTAGCAGTGAAAATATTACAAGTCTTAGAAAATTTCTTATACACGTTTTTTATAACTATACGAGCAGCCTTTATAAGAAAGGCCAAGCTGAGATTAGGGATAAATTTTTTTGGTATCTCAGAAATTACTTACATTAAGTACAAAAAAGGGCGTTGATCATTTGACTTGGGACACACTTTAAAAGATGCTTTTGAGTCAATGCAATTCCAAATTTGACGTCCTTATGCAAACGCGTTGTTTAAGTAGTCAGTGAAATATTTACAGCAATCAGACATATCTTTATTAACAAACATCAATCTAAAAAAGCCATATTTATGTTACAAAGAAATTATTTATTAGGTTAAACAATAGGTTATTGTTTACGTACCGTCGTAGTAGCCAACACAAAAAAGATTTCCATGCTCAGGATGTATATCTAGAGACATCACACCACTTTCTGTTGAGTAAATGTATCTAAAAATCGAAACAAAGCAAGGTAAAGTCACAGGTAAGGTTTACATTTGATAACAGTTAAGTAAAAGAAAGAAATTTTTACATGATTTGAAATAAAAATAAAAAAAATAATAAAAAGTTTTTAAAATAACACACGACAAACTGGAGTAGCAGGGATGGCATTAAAAGACTGAAATGACCTTGATTCCATAATGGTAAAATACACAGTAAATAGTGAATGACAGTGTGTGTCTTGTATGATACTGTGTGTCTTTGAAAAGGCATCGCAGTTGGCTTAGATGCAAGCAATCAATAACAAGAAATATGTGTCTCGCCAGTTGGCTAAAAAATCACTGCAAAACTCTCATTGAAAACAGAAATATACAAACAAATTTCACCTTTACTGATGAGTGCCCAAATTAAAAAACAAATCATAAAAGCTTACTCTGGGTAAGTGGGATTCTTCAAAGAGTAAATGCAGATCATTCCAGAACCTTGTTTCAGAAAATCGTCTGAAAAATAATATCATGATAATCAATGATTTCACAGTCAATACGAATGCAAAAATCATATAATAGTTTTGCAAAAATAACAACTGTTTTTCAGAATATGTAGGTGAAAATCTTGCATACTTTTACATAAAGTGGAAATCTCAAACCATAATATTTGCTATTTGTGAGATATTTTATGTCAAGATTATTATGTAGTTTAGTTTCAATGTATTTTATAACTTACACTGATAGTCAGTGAATTTAAAAAGTGATCTTTAGCTACTTTTTATCAAAAATGGTCTTTATATTTGCCATGACAGACATATTTTTGGTCTTGCTCCAAACTTTACACTACACGAGTGAGACAAGTCCCTGTGTTTCCTTTCCGTTTAGCACTTCAGTCCATTTGGGACCCGGGAAATCGCGGGCACTAATTAGAACGCAGTATATCATTTTGTTGCTATGATTACATGAAGCATAACAAAGCACAGTCTTCATTATCGAATTTGAAGCCTCGATAATCGAAGTCTGAAATCTAAGTTGAAGCTTCGAAAATCTAATTGGAGACTGGAAAAATTAAATCTAAGATTTGAATAGTAATGTCACGAGTGGAGCGAAGTTCCATCAGATATAACAAAGAAACGGAGAGAAACATAGGGAATCGTTGTAGCAAATAAACTTTTAAACTTTTAATAAAATTTTAAACAAAATACAAACTGGCAATCGTTTCAATTTCTAGTGATTCATCAGGTGAAAATGAAGAAACTTACAAGAACCATGTCCAACTGCTAACAAGTCTTGGTACTTCGGGCTCCTATAAAAATAATATAACAACACAAACATCATAATAAATACCGTAAATAGAATGCCAATTTTATGTTTAAAAACCCTATCAGTAAACAAAATTAAAATTAAAAGGCCCTGATCTAAAAATATATGTTTGACAATGCTTACCAACATAATGATGTCACAGTCAACCTTTTGGCCTTTTCATAGGAAAATTTCCAAAGAGGCAAAAGCGTTCCTTCTTGATCTCTAAACTCATCAGAAGCATCTTCCCAATACTTGAAATCTAAAAAAACAAAACACGTTTGAGGCACAAGCTAATATTATTGTTCAGTTAGTTGTATTATTAGTTGTACGGTAAGCCGAGGAAAGTGAGCACCACCATACGTGAACAAAGACTCAGACTAGCAAGGAATTGGTTCCGACACGAAACATCAGCAGTATCAAGCCTCACTTCATGGAAATACCGCACAGGGGAGAGGATCAACAGACTATTGGAAGACACGAGAGTTTACAACAGGGAAGAGTTGGAAAATGGTATGCAGGAACAGGGAGCTCTAGAAGACTTTGTTATCTGGTAGCTGTAGCTCCAAACGATGATGACATTATTGGAAAATCAGTGAATAAAGAAAATAGGAAATTTCTCTTTAGAAAGTAAGGAATTAAACATAATTTCGATGAAACCAAAGAAAATATTACCATGTGCAATTTCATCAAATGTATTCTGATTCACCATTCTCTCCACGATTTTAGCAGCTCTTCCAACACGACTGATATCATCACTCTAAACATAAGAGCAATCGTTAAGAAGAAAGCTAACAGTTTGAGCATACCATATAGTAGGCATGTGTTTCTGTGGAATTATTATTATAGAATTATTACTATGGAATTAACAGGCAAATCCTATGTAAGTTTCATTTTGCAAGAGAGATCACAAACAAACAAACTCAATTCTAAAGATCAACTCATCTGAAATTTCTGTCTTCATCTGCCCCCAGAAGAAATCACGTTTCACGTTGAATGTGTGGGCCATAAGGGTCAAAAACGTGATAAAATTTGCCATGTGAGAGCTATAGTTGACCCATTTTATGTGCGATAAATAGACAAATCTTAGGTCTAAGTTTTATTTTACATGGGGAAGCACAAACAATCGGATTTGAAGTGAAATATTTTAACCCTTTCACGCCCGGATTTATTTCTGCTAAACAGGCAAATCGTATGCAACTTTCATTTAATCAGGGGGCACCACATCCAAACCAAATGAATTTATATGATAAACTTACGTTCAAATGTCTGAAATTAATATAAAATTCTGCCTGAATTCACTTCCTGAAAATAGGACGTGTTACGTTTTTTGTCAATGGGCCATATGACTTTATACTTTTACTTTATACTTTTAAATTTATACAAAGCTGTGTTATCATTTACCACATAAAAATCTAATGTTTAAGCAATGACCCTTCCCAATGTGAAAGGGTTAAGTTATATAGCTAAACAAAAAATAGTAAAGACATCCATCACCTGCACTTCAACATGACTCATTTTCTTTTTTTTGTCGCCATCTTTTTTACTTCCAGCTGACTGTTTCTTTGTTTCCTTTTCTTTATTTTTCTCCTAAAGACAACACATTTAATGATAAAATCACAAAATATGTCATCTGCTTCAAGTAAAATGTAAGCAGTCTTACCTTAAGATGAACAATTTCGAAGCTATTGCATGTAAATCGATTACTTAACCAGAATCCTACAGGCCCTTACATACATTCATATCAATGGTGTACTTGTTAAAATTGCATATGCTAACAATTTCGTTCCTTGGGAATTTTTCAAAAAGGAAATGACTCTGACCCAAAAACCATATCCGTTTCCAGGGCTGTCATTCAAAATCGGCGAGACTACAAAATCTCAAATTGTGCACAAAACGACGTCCGAAGGATAAACTTAGATTTTAGGATACCATCTGGTCATCTGCGACCACGCTTACCAGTCCAAAACTTGAAATTAAAATTGCCCTAATTCTTGAGTTTTCAAGTTAATGTGAACAAACATCACTTATTTTCAATTCAAGTTTTGATGCTAAAACTACTTGCTGGTCAACTATTATCAACTGATTATTTAATGGTCAAGCCGGTATTAAATTCATTTGGTATTTGGTGAACAAAACTGTTAAATCAAAAACAAGATTTACAATACTTTTTGTTAGAATTTAAAAAAAAGTCTATAAAGAATGAATAATAACAAATTTCAAGAAATGAGGATATTGTCAATGAATAAATCAAATCCTTAAAATCTTCCATGTGCTTATCAAAATTACCTGTCGTTCAAGATCTTCGACGTATGCATCGTATATTTCCCACTGTTAAACAAAAATAAAGAAAAATAACTTTTAATAATAAAAATAACTTTTACTAATTAAAAAAATGTAATTTTCGCAAACAAACAAATTTATCTATCTAAAATAAAATTAGCAAGATAATCAAAACCAGAAATTGGATTCCATAAATAAAGATATTTCTAAATACTAACCTGATTTGCAGTTGCAGAAAAATTTACCCTAGGAGGGGGTTCAGTCATAGTTCCACGTTCCTGAAAAAATAATGCGAATAATATTACTTACAAAAATTGTTAAGTACCAAATTTTAGTCATTATTACAAAACAATGAACTTTTACCCGATTGTCAACATGGAACAAAATTTAGTTATAACAAGGGTCACTATCCTTCTCAGATTTTGAATTTTTCCCCAATGTCATTTGTTAAGACCTGTTGAATTTCTTCCCCATAAATTTCATTTCAATGCATTGATTTGTTATCTTGTTAAGTTTCTTCCCCAAATACCAAAATCTTCCATGTCATTTCCCACCGAGTTGCAAAGAATATTATTGAACTCTAAGTTACAAGCGGTGTTACAAGTTCAATTCAATATTCAATTAAATTCAACTTACTCTGTATGGATTATTGTATGTTTGGGATGCTCTTTCGCAAAAGTTGAATTGATTGGTTAGCTTTTGATCTTTTGCTGCTGGAGTTGGTGTCATATCTTCACGATTATGCTTCAATAAAATAAATCAATAATTGAAATTGTAATTATGTTGAAAAGCTCCTGTTTAAAAACATATTAAATCTTTCAAAAGAGATCAGATCTTGGACTTCAATAAAATTCTATTAAAAAAATAAATTTTAAAACAAACAATAATTCTTTGTTTCAAACTTTTAACCAAAAAAAACAACAACCAGGTCTACACAACCAAAGCAAATCACAATTTAAACCTCTCGTAAAGACGAGAATTCTTACAGAGTTTAGATGAGGGATTTGAATTTATTGATACAAGTTCAATTCTTAATAAGAAACTGACTTATAAGAGACCCCATTCATACTATGAATCATTATAAATCTTTGTGTTCCAATTAAAAAATCAACAAGATAAAAAGTTTATAAATGAAGAATAGATATATTCAGGGATGAACGAGCAGTAGTTTAGGACATTTAGGACATGCACTCTTGGGCCCCCTTCAATTGCCATAAATTGTGGGAGGACAACTGCCCAATGGCCGCCTCTGGGTTCAAAGTTGATAATTAAACAAATAAGCCAACTGCAACAATACCTTTTCTTCAGGTTTTTCCTCAGTTTTTTCATCTACTCCAGCTTCAGCTAAGTCATCCGTACCTGCAGCAAATGTGAAAACTAAATATCTCAATATCGAATTTTGAATACAGTATAAACTATATATATCTTTCAATAAAATTATTATCATTTGACAAGTTAGGGTCATTTGATATTGTTCTTTAGTCATATTCTCATATTGCAGTGGAGCATCTACAACTAGCTTAAACTCTTAGTTATTTCAAACCATTTTCTATATTCCTTCGAAGCTTTCAGTCTTGGTGTATAGCTCCGGTTAACTCCAACACCTCCTCGAGCAAATTAATGTTTTCCAAAAGGATTCAAGTTCACAACGCTGAATTGTGTATAAAACTGCAAGTACAAGCACAAGCATTTTAAAAATATTTAGTTTTATCCCCTCCATTATTAATTCATTAATTCATAAATATTTAGTTAAATCCCCTCCATTATTAATTCATTATTTAATGTTTAATCCAAGAATATTTAAATTTTCTCATTATTGTTTAAAATTAAATATTTTTAAAATGTAAAATAAAAAGTGATTAACAAAAAAAATGAATTTGCAGAGAAGAAATTCAATTTCAAAACTTAATAAAATCCTACCGTCACCACTGTCTTCCTTTTTTGCTGCTTGCCTCCTGGCCTCATCTGAATCCTTATGCAGTAAGTTCCTAAATTTTACAGAAAATTCAACTGATCAGTCTGTGCTTCAATCTTTCATTTTGAATATTAATAGATTTCCATACGTCTTCAAATAAATTTGGTGATAAGTAGAGTTAAAATTAAACAAAAAATTCACAACAAAAAACAGTTTATTACTCATGAATACAGTTTCAGTGGTGGCATTAGGGGTAAACCTTGGACGTGTCCACCCCACTTTTTACTGGTCAGTATTAATTCCTAACCAAAAACGATCTGAAAAACGTTCTGTATATACATTCTGGCAACTAATTCTATCCTTTGTCCACCCCGCTTTTTTGGGGCCATCACTGCCAGTTTACATTTTATGAAATGAAATGAAAAAAACAGAGGATAATAAAAAGCTAAAAGCAAACATTTTCTTTTAACGAAATATTGCACACATTCATTTCTGATTTTATAGCACTATCTTAAAATTAATCTTTTTCCAATTTTTCTATTTCTTTTTTAATGAACAATGTTAAATAGAAAAATAGCAAATTGAAAATACCCTTTAAGCTTTAGGATTAGTTTCGAATCAAATAATAAGGCTTTAAAAAATTAAAATATATAAGCACAAAAATTACCCATCAAGACTAAAATGAACAGCCAATTGATCAACACTTGCTATTTGTTTGTAGCAATACTCCTGAACAAAAAAAATGAGTAACAATGATAAACATAATATAGACATAAGAAAAAATTGTGTGCTGGGATCATAAGCATTGTTGATTCTTTTGGTCTTGCAAATCCATTCCTTGTCATTTTTTCAAGACGTTCTTAGTATTTATAATTTTGCAAATATGACTTCTCCAAAGAGTAATGGATTAATAGCGATTTGTCAACCAATATTAAAAACCAAAATAAACTCAAAAATATACCTATTTTTTATAACCAAGTTTACATTGCATCTAGATTAGGTTTCAAATTTTCAGAATCAGGATAAGTTGTACATTTGCACAGAATCTAAATATTCGCAATTGTCACAACTTTTTTGATTCACCTATTTAGTATTACCGTATCAATCAAACAAATTGATATAACAACAAAACTTCACATAAAACAGTTAAGCAATATTTTATTGTGCAATTTAATTCAATAATATGGTTTATACAAAAATAATGTATCAAAATGTATACCTTAAAGTTGTATCTGACAATATTACTGGGAGCATGGGGATTGTTTGCAGTGAGGATTCTGGTGAATTCCTCTTTGAGTTCAGTCTCTGAGAGATCTAATTGATCTTCCGGTTTTATCAACTGTTTTGGCTATAAAAGCAACAAGATAAAATTAAACAGTGGTTAAAACAATATTTCACATCAAGATGCAAGTTTATTTCACAGATAAACAATTTATATTGGCTGAGTGGTTGAGTCTGCATGCAAGTTACAGCTTACATTGTTAAACAAGAGAAAAGTTATATTCGCGAAAAACATAATACCTGCATCCATTCATCAAGTTCATCTATTTGAGTTGCATTATCATCATCCTTTGAAATCAATGAAATGTGTAAATTAATGTTAATTTGACAAAATATGAAAAGCGTATAACAGAGCCATCATAGATTCACAAAGTAGTCAGAAGACATTTTGAAAAGCATTTCAACGACAAGGATGCAAAAGTATACAAAGCCATATGATGGGCAGTCCAGAAAATTGTATCAAGAAATACTATCAATTGAGGAAGTAAAAATGGGTACTATGAAATTGAGCAACAACAGAATGTTGGGTATTGATAAAATGGTCCATTGAGACTGTTTGAAGCAATGATGGACATTTCTTTTCTACAAAAAAAAATGAGTCAAACCTTTCTTTTTCCTTTTACTTTCACAGTCTCAATTTTGTTCACAGACTTTTGTATTTCTGTTAGTCCTATTGTGGGTCTTCTGTCCTGAAATGAAAAATACATCAACCAATAAAATTTATGACTCAAAAGGTTTAGAAAAAGTTAAAGCTCAACTGCAAAAATCTCATTTGTTTGCCTGATCTTCTATGCACAGTTTATTTTCCATGCCTACATTCTGGTTGTCAAGTTGCATAGATGTGGCAATCCTGTGCCAGGATGTGGCACCAGCATGTATTCTGCATTCTCCAGGAGTCTCCAAGTTTCCATATGAAGCAGAGCTTGGTCTTCCATGTAAGTGCGGGGTTTGAGGAACTGATAGGATGCAATGACTGGATTAATCATACAATCCAGCAAATAAAAATCAATCAATACGAATATAGAGTTGGTGTGTACACTACAATGGCAACAATTTAATTATCATTGGCATTGCAATTGCATCATGAAAGATCTTCCAAGTGCATTTCTTTGCATGTGCTTGCAATTTTATACTGTTCCATGTGCACATTTGATTCCTGTTGGTTCAATCATGAATGTGCATGCAATTTAGGAGCAAAGAAACTGTGAATAATGAATCAGTTGCAATCATTCTGTGAATGAAAAAATCGTCAAGCAACTGCAAATGAAAATGATGGCAAAAAAAAAAATCGTCAAGCAACTGCAGAGTAGCAAAGTATACTTTCCCTCTATGTGCAAGAAGAACAATTTTCTTTAAAACTCCATTATTTATTAAGAATTGTAGATGTTTTTAGCTGAGCACCAATTTTTTATGTAGCTGGGTTCATTACACGACCATGTAGCATGTACAAGCATAAATGTTGTTGTAATTTACATTAAAAATTAGAGTTAAAACACAGGAAGCTCGTGTAACTACTGGGTGTCCCAAAGATGTGCCATTGTTTAATTAAAAATATCAGCAAATATAAAGCAGTACACAATCAAGGCCCTTCATATTTCCAATTTAGAAACATCAATTTAAAGCTTGCTGCAAATCTATCTGACATCAGTTGTATATAAGGAAGTCCAAAGTTCTAAATTCTGTTGAAATGAATACAAGAGGCCTGTGCATGAAATCAAAGCTTTTAATGTTAAAACAAGGGCTTGTCATGAAAACATTAATGTTATGCTCTTTGGGGATACATTCAACTGAAAGCGAAGACATGTAACTGATTTAGAAAAAAAGTTTAATTGTTTCAGAAGCTACTCCTATAAGTGCATGTCTTAACACAACAAAATGTTGATATTATGCAGATGCTTCTGGTTTTTACTTTGACAAAATTTAAAGCTGCCAACTTTCATATCTTGGTGAATATACAACCGATTTTTGAGATATCTGCAGCAAATTTTAAGTTAATGTTTCTAGATTGCAAATATGTAGCAAATATGTAAATGCCTTGTCTTGATTGCTTACTGTTGTAATTTTCTTTCCATGCTTAGTAAAACCATGACATTTTTTTGGGGCACTTGGTATGTAAATAATGTTATTATGTATTTCTAAATTTATGCAATTCTGAGTTTGTATAAGATTGCTTTTTGATTCGAATTTGATTAGTTTCTTGTATTTATATATTAGAAGCTAGATGTAAATATTTTGAAGTAAAATAAGATAACAAAACAAACAAATTTGGTATCTCTTTTTTCCAATAAATACCATTTCGTTATATTTATCGATGAAATATCTGCCAATTCTTTTCCTTGTTTGAATGAAATGAATGGATGACTTCATTGGAACTTATCGTTGTTGTTTTATGTCAGTATAGTAAACACGCCTGGAAAGTATGACATCTGCACATCCATGAATGGGGGTATTCAAGAAAGACAATTATGAACTTTGTCCACACCTGAGATCTTGTCAAAAACTCCCATACTTCCCAGACTGGATACCAAACAGACAATTTATCAATTTTGTAAATCATATTCTACCCATCTGATCTAGGCCTAGGGGTGCAAAAGTGTTTGTGGCAATACAGCAAGAAAATTTCTTTTCTGCCCCAAAATTATTTTCAATTAATGTTTTAACAGTTAACCAAACAAATGTGTAGAGAAATTAAGAAAGCAATTAAGTTGAAAAAGTCTGTTTGCAAAACTGCAACCAAGCCAAAATTTATGGCATGGCCTCCAGTCTGCAGATGGCACTTTTCGACAAGATCTCGGGTGTGCATGAGCACTCTTCTTTTGTTTGGACCTATTGTTTTCCTATTGTTCTATTGAAATTCTTGGGTGTGCAAGTGCTATACTTTGCAAACAGGCATGTCGTTTCAGGTGGTATAGGGATTCTTATGTAGAAACTGCTGGACTGCACAATTAATTACTAACTGGCATAAAATTCCAGTAGTAGTGAAACCAGATTTTAGTTTAGGTAATATTTTATTGGTGAAAAACCAAAGGGCATTTTGTGTGGCATATAAAAGGCCCCGACATCTCATCGGTGGCGCAAAACCCAAAGTAATCATTGACGGGTAACTTCTGCGTACTAAGGCCTACCATTGAATTAACCATAACCACATAAAATATAAATACTACATAATTTTCAAAAATGTTGTTGACCGAAATATTTTTTACAAAATGTGGCGGACAAATTTTCGGAATGAAAATACGTTCTAACTAACAAGCACCAACTTTCTACAATACATACCCTTAGATTTTTTAGCCCCTTTCCCATCCTTGTTTAATCGTAATAAACTCTGTTCTCTAAAATCTCCAGTCTTCTTCACGAAGTCTGCCAATCTGCTTGATTGGAAGCTCCTTTGTCGCCTTGGTAACAATTTGCGCAGTCTCGATCTGGATTGAAACTCTCCTTCGTACCTTCGCAAATTCTGTTGTTGGTGTTTGCTACGCGAATATGTCATAACACGTCACAAGACTCTGCAAGAAAATAAAGTGGAAGGGAAGTCCAGGAGCAACAAACAAGAATTTAAATTATGGGTCACTATCTTATATGTTTTGTACTCTTAATGGCAGCCTCCAGTCTGAGTATAAATGGGGCAAATAATAATGGCACAACTGATGCACCAACAACGGCAACTCCATCAAAAAAGGTCACCACAGAACATACTACCTTCACCCCAAACAACTCCACAACTGATGCAAAGAAACCAACTCCAGCACCAACAACTGATAATTGCAAGAAATATAAAAAATGTGATAACTGTGCAGATGACTACAAATGTTATTGGTGTGGGCCATCAAAGAGTTGTGAAATATGGCCCAAAAACTCAATTACTCCTAAAGGTTGTTCAAACAATAACTGGTATTGGAAGCAGTGTACAGTCCCAGGTATAAAGCCGTGCTTGAAAATCTTTCTATCACAGATCATCCTGTAATACAAGAAGATTCTTAGGTTTGGCACCCAAGGGTGCTTCATGCCCAGACTGTAAACTTTCCAAAATGCGCGCGGAAGATTGGCATCGGACAATTGTTTTTAAAACAATAGATCTATTGT
>JAYJMH010013767.1:0-22103 GCA_036873815.1 Phacellophora camtschatica | reverse complement strand
GTGCACACCAGTACACCGGGAATTTTTCCCTTGCACACCGGAGATCTCGTCGAAAAGTGCCATACTCTGCAGACTGGCAATGATGGCCAACAAACAATATATACTTTGATCCATTTTTAAACAGGATTTCCAGGCGGTGGAAGCTGCGTTTGCTGGGTAAGCGAATTGTTCAAAATATTATGTACAAAACAATGCACCTGCTGTTTAACCATTTTTTTTTAATTTATACACATGCTCTAACCTGGCAGTGCACAAGTCAAATGTTCTAATCTGGGCTGTGACTCTTTTTCAGAATACTAGCCTGGAAAAAACAAAGGGTACCCCCCTATCACTCTTGGAACCCTCTCTTAACAGAACAATTCTGTTAAAAACAAAAATCAATTGTTGATGGCCCCTTATACATGTAGTATTTCATTTGATTGCACAGATAATAGAAGTACATGAGACATATCATCTGATTTGATTGCTATTTAATTAGTGTAGAGGTATATTGCAAGTGAATGCAAGAAACAATCCATGAATAAATGTAATTTTGAGTGTAAGCAAGTTTTCCAACCAAGGGATATACAAATTTCCCAGATTGGAAACGTTCAAAAATGAGCATGGAAAATGTGTACATTGTTTTTAAAGCAATATATTAATGTTCTGTCATTGATTGACCTAAGAATTTGTGCTGAAAACCTTCCACATGCATTACAAAGTTTATATTTTGAATGCACACCTGACTAAATGCTTTCAGAACAATAGATCTATTTTTATATTATTAGTTGATCTGAAAGTTCCTATTGTAGTACAAAGTTTCCAGTCTGGCATATTTTATCATTTTCATATTAATATTGTCTTTGTCTTTGTCCATTTACAGTAGTGCAAACTAACATGATGCAAAATTTTAGTTCACACCTTATTTTCCAACCCATTTGTATTTTGGGTTTATTTGCTGGTTGTTATGTGTTTATTCATGGATCTGAGTTTGGTTTCATCATGTAACATGAACTGCAGTGAAAACAAACATGTTTTATATCATCTCAAAACCAAGAATAAAAGTCATCCAGTGCTAAACATTGTTATTAAAATTTTTTTCAATTTGTCTGTGCCTCAAATATGGCTGATATATAATTTTTGCTGTAGAATGTTAATCAAAGATCCAGATGACAAGATTCTCAGAAAAGAAAAGTTTTTAGAAAACTTCAAAGATTTGTGGTCAAGTGTTCCAGAGGTTAGTTTCCCTTTATTGATTTACCAATATAATGTTATTTCAGAAGCAGAAAAATCAAATATGGTTTTTTATGGCAAATTTTCGAATAGTTGTTAGTTAATTTATTCATATTTTATATCAGGATCTTTTACAAAAGACACCACCAGGACACCCTGAGTATAAAAATGTTGCTGATACAGTGAGAGAACTGGTATGTTTTTTTAATTAATAGCAGAACTCATTCAAATTGTTTAAATTTATATTTTTTGAATTTTGAACTTAAATTTTTTCAATCAGTGTAGCTTCACACCCCCCCCCCCTACCTGCCAGTGCCCTAGCTTACATGCAACCTTTATACTTTTTGTTTGATGCTACACATTGGATGTAGTACCCTGGTTCTGTTTATTTTGTTTATCTATCAGTAGCTCTATTTTTTCTGCAAAATCATAAAATATCTGTGATAATCAAAATATGTATTCTAGTTGCCTCCTGAAAGCAATATACAGATCAGATTTTGTAACAATAATGAAATCGACACACCAATTTCAAAGCAATTAGCCATTCTTTGTTTATTTATATTTTCTGCTTGAGATAATTCGCTTTGTCTTTGATGGCTAATCACTTTGAAATTGGCGTGTCAATCTCACTATTGTTACAAAATCTGCTCTTGTTGGTCCTGGAGGCTCTGACTTTTCAGTCCCTAGTGAATTAATTTAGTTCATTTCCATTGTCTACAAATAGCATGATGGTGTAATCTACAGCATTGTTGCATTTGCAAATGAACAACGGACACAAGCAAGAATTGACTATCAGTATGAACTGATTCAATTTTTGATTGAAAGAGAATTTGTCACTGCAAGGTTTGTTTGTTTTATCATTTCGATTATTGAAAGACTATTTAACCCTTTCACACCTGGATTTATTTCCAATCAACAAGCACATCCTATCCAACTTTCATTTTGTACGGGGGTAACACACAAAATATTCAAACAATAAACTCCCATTGAAATGTCTGAACTAAATTTAAAATTATGTCCATATTTGCCTCCTGAAAATTTGATGTTTTACGTTGTTCACCCATGGGCCGTATTGCCCTACCAGGGGTGAAAGGGTTAATTGTAAATACGTTACTGCAAAAATGGAATTTAAATATTTTGGCATTTTGTAGAAATGATACAGTTCACATCCGCTATCTCAACTGGCTGTTCTCCCGAGCATTTGCTATTTCGAACAAACTTTCATTTCCCCTCGCTAGGCTCTCTTGGGAAATACTGCCCTTTAATTCGAACATTCTCTGTGGATGTTAGCTGTACATTGGTATCATTATTGTTTTTATTATTATTGTTTTGTTTTGTTGCGGAAATGGACTAGTAGCAAACGAGTACGGACTTGTACAAGTCTCACTTTTAGCTCTTGGTGTTGTTGTTTTTTGCTGGAGGATGACCGAAAATAGTTTTACAGACTTTACAAGTCAAAAATGAGTATGAGAGCACTCACAGTTTAACACAACATCAAAGCTACATTAAAAAATTAGAAATTACAGCAAAAGCAAACAAAAATATAAATAAAAGATATTACAGGTGTGTCAAATGTCAGTGAATAATTTTGGATTCTCTCTGTTGGGCGTTTGTCTGTTTAATGAATGTGCAAAATGCTTTAATAACTGGAAATTTGTTCTTTATTTTTTCATCATTTAGGTAAGGGAAATTCCGTCTTTAACCTACATTACAAATGGTCCCCATTTGCTGTTGGTAGTTTTCGATAAATTTTTATAATAAAACTTTTTTTAGATGTCTTTTTATGTTTTTTACAACAGGCGAGTCTGTGAAACTATTCTTTCATCTCCAAAATTCACATTTAAGGAGGGAAAAGTATGGCATCGAGGCTGTGATTTTATTTGCAAATCTGTCAAAAACATGGACTACAAGGTAATAACATACAGTACTTATTCAATTATCCGACCCACCGTTTATCCGGACTTCGATTATTCGGTCCAGTTGCGGGAAATGGCCGCCAGGAAGCGTGATGCATCGCGTGTTCAGTCAGAGATTGACTCCTACTTTAGGAGTATTTAGTGTGTGGTCTTGTGTGCTTTTGAAAAAAAACTTTAAAAACACTACTCTTAATAATAATAATAATTCTTGTTGATTTCTGCGGTTATTACATATTTTGGATTATCCGGAATTTTGGATTATCCGCATGCATTTTGAAATCCCGTGTCCCGAGAAGGCTGGATATTTTAATAAGTACTATCTTCAAATGTCTAACTTGATTAAATGTCAGTAAAGAGTTTTTGCAAATCATTTTGCTAAGTTTTCGTCGTCTTTTGGCTCTTCTAGCTGGGACTTAAATGCTGACAGAACACAATCGCGTATGCCTTATCACGTTTGTTTACGTTCATAAAGTTTGTAAATATTTATAATTTTGTTTTCTTATCAATTTTGATTGTTATTTTATGTCTGCCTTGCCTAAATTTGAATTAAATAAATGTTCCTTGGTTTCTTAGGGTGTTCGAGCAGTATTTGCACTACTTCTGAGCAAGATCAATGATGTTCCTGAAGTGTTAACGTCTTCTGAGAAAAGTCTACTTGAAGATCTTAGAAAGGTTTGGGAAATTGCCATTTATTTGTCTATGTGACACACATATCTCAAATGAAATGAAAACGTTTTGAATTTTATCACTGACAAACTCTTTTCTGACCGTAATGACAACCAAGTTACAAACAATGGCAGGAACTTCATAATCTAGTTTCAAGGAGATGAGTTATATGACTTGATATTTTGCTAGCTATGTTACGATTATAGAATTGTACCAACCTCTTTCCTTAATTTTCATGTTTTTTTGCAGGGTGTTACTTTAGTTTTGTTGTTGATTTAAATTTGTTCATGCGGTAATTTCTGAATTCAAATATCGAACGAGATTTGTTTGACAAAGAGGATGTTTTTTTCAGGTTGTGTGCTTGATTGTCGATAAAAATGCTTGTTTGCTGCCAACATATATTGTTGTGAACGAAGTAAGTCAACACTGTTTCTTTATATATACCATACCAAGAAAAAGCATGTCCTTATATACTACATTCTCTGTTTGTCTTGGGTCGTGTAAACTGCATATTTTTAATCGCCATTTCGTACTAGGAAAATGTATTCTACCTACAAAGAAAATTGGTATGATATGATATTTTGCTATTGTGGTCAGTTATAATAGCGCTAGCAGGACTAACGAGAAATGCTAACTTGCCTTGCAAGTTCTAATATACATTTTTTTATGGGTATTTATAGAATGAACGTCTACATCTGCCAAGAAAACATTTTCACGAGAGAAATATTTTACGCACATTATGAAATGAAAAACTTTTGAAATTATGTATTTTTTCTGATTTCTGCAACTATATCTAATTGATTTTTAAAGTTATATTTAATTAAATATACATATGTATATACAGTATATTCTTTTTTCTTTGTAGATTTACAAACTATATCCAGTTGACAATTTCCATCCTCACTGGGTTAGTTAAAAAAATTGATTTCTGTTATATGTAAATATGGCTATGATGACAAACGTGCTCTTGCATGACAATTGTGTGAACTTGATTAAAATCACTTGATGAAGTCACTCAGAAAACGTTGTGTATAAATATTTTTTGAGAAATTTTTTTTTTGAAAAACAGGATAGTCTTGCTTCGAAGAAGCCCTGTTATGTATGCCAGGGCGAAATATTAGCACCTAATTGCTTAAGTCACTCGTTGTTTCGCGTTGCTCCGTTATTTTCTTCTAATAATTTACTAATAATTTGGAATTGCTCGAGCAAGCTGTATCAGAAATTGTATATTTTCTTTTGCAAATAAGCACTGGGTATTGTTTTTAATAACTTAATAGTGAACAAAAAAACACTTAAATCTGAAACATTAGTTTTTCATATTTTGGGAAGGCCTACGGAAATGTATGAGGTTCATGTTTGTTTGTGTTTGTTTATGTTTGTTTATGTTTCTATATGTTTGTTTGTGTTTATTTTCAGGCGTTTGGACAAGCGTTCACTGAGTTCATATGCAGTTTTAAGCCTCTTGCTCAGATGGTCACAATAACGGGTATGATTAAGAGATTTTTTAAAAAATGTTTGCACCATTAATGTTCTTTTTGGGCTGTTTTTTGTGGGATTTTTTCATAAAATTGGATGTTGTTGAAAGTTAATTTAGAATCTAACTTATTATCCAAGTCGTCGCAAGCATCTTGGGATGAAACAAGCAGCCTGTAATTATAGTCAATGGAAACTGACAATGCTGCAATGGTGGGCTCTTCTAAAAAGCCCATAATTGTAGCATTACAATATACAGGAGTTCATTTTGTAAACAAAAGAATACGGTTTCAAACATGGTAATGCGATTCTCGATGTGAAATCACACTCTCTTTGCATTAAATGAAATCAAAATAAACAAAAACAATAAAAGTATATGATTTCGTTTGTTGTGATTTGCTTGGCTGCGTTGAAGGTATCTATTTTTTACAGTAACAAATCACATTGTCATGTTTGAAACCGCAACCGAAATCTGTTTATTGCAGTTTAACCCCGATGCCACGAACTCTCAAGAGGAATAAAAATATGTTTGAGATGGTTTGTTTTTGAGATATCCAAAGCTAAATCGATACCGAAAGGTCTCAAGGAATATGCAAAATAGTTCGAGATAGCCGGGAGCAATACCAAACTTACACGGTCATTGAAAATTCGTTTGAAATAGCGAGTTTTCAAGATAACCCAAGATAAATAAACACTGAAAGCTCTCTGGGGATATAAAAAACAGTTCTCGAATAAAAATTTACGCCATGGGGAATCGTATTTCAAGGAAAATGAAAATATGTTAAAAATGATAAGGTTTCAAGGCTATTGAAACTAAACCAACACTGAATGCTGTCATGGGATACACAAAACAGTTCTCGAGTGAAAGTTTACTCCATGGGGAATCGACTTTCAGAGGAGAATGAAAATTTGTTTTAGATGATAAGTTTTTAAGGCAACTGAAATTTTTAAATCAACACTGAAAGCTCTCATATGGTATGCGAAGCAGTTTGAGTTGACCCAAAAAGAGTCTCCCTCTTTGACAGGTTATTTAAAATCATAGGATTGACCGATTAAATAGAGCTTTTAATATGATCCATATATTCGACCAATTTTAAACATCGGAAAAATGCCAAAAATAGGAAATATCCAAGTAAGTGTTTCAGCTTTGAAACAATGTTTGAATCACTTGAATCGCTTGAATCTGTCAATCCCCTATTTTTTGGGTCACCTGGCACATTTTTAACTGTTTATTCATTTTCTGATTCATGCCAACTAAACTAAATTCAAGATATATATACCACAAATTGGTATCATGAATCATGATACTATATGAACCATCGTAATAATTTAAATTTTTGTTAATATCAATAAATGTTTTTCTTGTTGTAGGACGGCCTTCACTTCTCCCAATTGTTGGTCATTCCAGTGCATCAGCAACGGCTTGGAAACTGGAACCATCATCTTTGAAGTTCATATTGAAAGGACCACTTCCTTACTGCAAGGTTCCGTTTTTCTTATTTATTTTTCATCAGCTAAGATTTTTGGTGAACTGTTTTTTTGGTGGTTTAAAGTCTTGAATTTGAAGTGGTTTGATTTTTTTTAAATCTTGACTAAGAATAATGCCAACAAGACAACACAACACACACAAAGCTGCAGACAAAAAATGGGCGTAATAAAACAGTCACAAATTAAATTCGCTATTTTCCGCTCGATTCTTCTCGTTCTTTTGCGATCCATCCATGAGCTTCTTTCAAATCATGAATCTTACATCTTTACTTTTGCCAGCCAATTTATTTAACCATGACAAACCCAACAATATATGAAAGCAGCGGAGCAAAGAATCAATTATTAACTGCCTGAAAATCAGACGCGGCATCCGCCGGCAAACGTCTCTTCTCGTAAAGTGTTCAACAAATAAGAAGTCTACGTTTGCATGACAACGAGACAACCAAAAGTAGATAAATAGATTCTTGTTCTTCTGCCCAGTTTTTCACTGAGGAGGATTAGTTAGTTGATAGTTAATTAATTGGTAGTAGTGTTACATCTTCTCTGAACAGAAGCGAATTTTGTAACAAAACAATGGTGGAATTGACACACTGGTTTCAAGGCGATTATCCCTCGAGAGCAAAGCGAAACTCTCTCAACTTGAAAATGAAAACATCTCCTCCGCAACATTGTTTGTTTACATTTTCCAGTTGATAGATTTTCACTTTGAGGGATAATCGCTTTGAAGCCAGTGTGTCAATTTCGCTATTGTTACAAAATTCGCCTTTGTTGTGGTTTAATGTTTGTATTTTGTCTTATTCAAATACACTATATCTTCTGATACATTGTCTAAAAGCAGCTAAATAAAGTTACTAAACAATCTAGTACTTTCACACTTTAAAGTTCAACTTTTTGCGAATGTTTATATTGATTTGGTTGAATAAACTTAATTGTGTGAATTCCTTTGAAAGAAACTGCAAATAACTGTTTTCCTGAATTTTTTTATTTGAAAATGATCGTATATGATAGCAAACGGTTTTTGGAGCGATGATTATCCTGATTTAAGCAATACGTTTTGTATTACAGGATTTGGTAGAAGCGCAAAGAGATTTAGTTCAATACACTCTAGCTCAGCCTTATTCCAGGGATTTGGTGTGTAACATGCTTGGACTTAACAAGCAGGTAAGTGTACACGTGACTTGGATGATGTTGATGTAATTTGGCACGTGACCATACGTCATTTAAAGTGCAAGGTCAAGTAGAAACTAGCATGATGTTGGCCCACTGCGAGGCCAAAATTTCATGGATCATTAACAAGACAAATTTCAAAATTTCATGGACATGGACCAATCACAGTTCGTCATGCTATCACGTTTCAACTAATTTGAGAATAAGCCGGTTTTTTAGCGTGACTCAATGCCTTCAAAAGGTTCAAGATTTTTCTTGGGCCAAATGCAGACTCACTACATAAGTTCCCTGTAACTTCGCTCTGTGTCGTTGTTGTTGTCGTTTCAATCAGCGGAGGGATATAAGGTGGAGGAGTGAATTTACAACTTTTGTAATGAATCCAGGCCATGTGATCGAATGAATAATTTACTAATTAAGTTTCATGATCCATCTTGCGACAAATTTAACCCAGAAAAGCGTTTTTAATTAATTTGAATTTGTTGGTTTTATTGTGATTCTTTCGTTGGTTTTTCTGGTTTGATTTGATAAGTTTTAATGTTGTGAATTGTTCAGGTAAAATTTTTAAATATTAGATGAAACGTCACAATTTAAATTATACTAAATTAGGCCTACTGTTTGTTTTTAGCGGAAAGAACGATGTCCTGCTTTGGAAGAATTGCTTGCGGGGTTGATTGTCATAGCAATGGAAAGATCTGAAAACGAGTCAGAAAATGACAAATCAAACAAATTGTTATGGCAACATCTTTCGAGTCAGCTGATTTTCTTTGTGCTTTTTCAGTTTGCCAGTTTTCCACACATGGTAAATCTTTTGCACGAAAAGGTAAATATTTTCGAACATTAATTTTTTATGTTGATCATTTTTTTCTTGTAATTTTTTAAACTATGATAATGATGATGTGATGCGAGAGCGTGTACCTTTCCGACGCAGCTTGTGCACCACCAACCATCTTTAAATCCAGAATATTTCAACATCAAAAAATGGTACCCATAAATCCAGAAAGCTTGAAAAAAGTATACCCATGAATCCCGAAAAATAATAAAGATACCTATAAATGCAGAAGACCTGAAAGTTTAAAAAAAAATTTATCCATAAATTCAAAGGATCGATCTATGGATATATATCCATAAATCATATCTCATGGAAAGGTACTCTAAAAAATGGCACATCCCCGTGCCACAAGGTACTGAAGTTACCCCCCCCCCCGCGGGTCTCCTCCGCCTTGTAATGCACTTCTTTGGCTCCCATATAAGACGAGTTTTGGCTGCGAGCTCTGGATGATGTCTGACACAATTTCGGCCAGTTTTAACTATGAAGGAACTAAGGCCAGATTAGACATATGACCAGTAAGCTGGACTCGAACATGCGTGCGTTGAATCGAGGCTTACGTTTTTGAGCACTAGGAATTCAAAGTAATTCCTGAAAAATGAATCCGAGGCAGAAATTTGACTATGAGTATTGACCGGAGTGACGTCAAATTTTTCAGAGAATGCAGGGAAACAAGGACTCTCTTGAAATGAATCTATCAGATCCAGAAGTCAGATTTTCATGTTTTTTTTCTCATTTTGTATAACACCACACTACTATTGTTTTGAAATTGTAAATTAATAATTGTAGAAAAGATTAAATTAAGGGTTGATTTTTCTTATTTTATGAATAAATATTAGGCATCTAAATTACGCATGCGTGTAAATTAAGAAAATAATTTATCCCACAAGAAGTACTTAGTGCATTTAAACGACCTCAATGTGTCTGACATGTAGTCCTTTGGCCTTAAACTAATGAGTAAGGAAAATAACGATTTGGGTGACGCCAGATCTAGCGTTATGATCGCTATCAATTTTTGACGGGTGGCAGGCTGCCCTCGAGTTGATCCGCTTACTTTCGCGGAACTCTCTTGTTGTTAGCGGCCTCCGCCCCCAAATGAACGAAATAAATGACAGATTTTGAATAATTGTACAACATTTCCTGAAACAGTAAGCTTAACTATATTACAAACCACAGGCTTTAGAAAAAGTAAAATTTTCATTTTATTCCCACTTTGATTTTCTCATTCCACCAGTCCTACATTCCGCGTTTTGATTTGTGCAGTCACATGGGAGCAGGAGAAGTCGTCCCCTTGTTTCCCTGTGACTGCATAAATCTAAAGACGGAATGTAGGAAAGGTTAAGGTATAATGAGAAAAATCAAAGGGCCAATTTATTATTTAAAATGTCTTTGTTGCATAAATTTACATAGGTATTTAAAGTAAACGACGTTTTGGGCTTGACCCGTTATCAAGTAATGAAAAGAATGGAAGAATCGTTACAAAATAAAGAATAGAATGTGGCGTACGATAGATAGAAAGGAAGTAGATGTGACGCAGAGAGAATTATAAAAAAGTAAAGAAAAAGGCGATTGCGCAAAAAACACTGCCAATTAACCTTGTTCATCTAATGTCCTTGTTCCTCGTCTTTTTTTTACTTCATGTACACTGTAGACTTGCTCCAAGTCTATTTCGTTTCGTTAATCAGTAAAAAATAAGAAATATGTCAGTGCGGAGGAAATACCCTGCGGAGGAGAGACCTCTGGAAAATAAAATGACCTATTTTTTATTTTTTTAAATTGATTAAGGAAACAAAATAGACTTGGAGCACGTCTATGTACACTGCGACTGCACTCGCCAATATCAAAGTACAGAAATAGTACATTTGTTTACTGTATGCATGCACTTGCCTGAAGCTTTGTTTATATTGCAAACCTGTTTAGGAAAAATAAACACCAGCCTCAGACTGGACGTAGCTGTTCTTATAAAAACATGTTGCATTTTAACCAAAAACAACCAAGAACAGTTTATTGTTCAAAAAATGTAGAACATAGTTTTATGATTTTATTGATAAATTAAAATTGTTTTGGTTGTGGTAGTAAAGTTTTTCGAAAAGTGAACATTTTTTTGCGGAGTTGTATGGAATTCTCTCTGCTCGTTATTAAGAAGAAACTAGAATTGCTGCCATTGCTGTTAATAAGTTTTCAATGTCTGCTCTTTATATATTTTTTCTAAACATATATTTCAGAAGCCTAGATATGTTTTCTCTAGAAATAATATGAAATGAAAATGTATAACTTTTTAGCCTGGTGATAGAGTACCTCTGTGGAGCAATGGCGAGTCCGACAGATTTGAAGCAGAGATGAGCCAACAAAACTCGGTTCTAAAATCAAGGTAATTATGGTAGTTTTTCTTCATTTTATTTTGGTTGCCTTTCTTCATCTTACACGAATTTTTTACAAGAAACCTACACGCTTTTTTACAGGGAACTCCTTACAAGGAACTTCAGGCTGATATTCGGGTAAATAATTTTGGAATGCCAGAAAGTATTTAAATCAAGTAGAAATTAAGTGTACAAATATTTAGAACATGTCTTGAGAAGTACTTACTTTTAAGGTGTTTTAGAAGCGCAGGCGGGTACAAAATTTGCAAAAATTCATGTAAACGATAAGCAACTTCCAGCCTCAACTTGAAGCTAAGGCTCCTTACAATAAAACTTTTATAAGGAACTATCTCTTTCTCGTAGAATCGACAAAACATTGAGCAACCTCAGTACTAGTAACTCTTGAATATAAGAAACTATGACATCAGAACATTGTTGAAGCTTGCATTGTGAAATAAATATAAATCCTTATACATGAAGGATATTAACAGTTGGAAACCTACTTTAAAATCTACTAAATCTACACAGACAAGTTTCAAATTCTGTTAATTTTTTCAGTTTTCGATCAGTTTTTTTTCTAGCTTCGGTTTCAGCCTAGTTATTTTTCTAATTTCTGGATTTATTTTTACAAACTTTTTTACCCCCATTTTTCTCAAAAAACTTCCTTAAAGAGTGTTTCATGTCAAGTGGTCAACGTCTGAATACTTTTTGTAGCGCTGAGATAACAAAATAATTTTACCCAAATTTTAGCATGGCTTTCCTCGCAATCATAAAGGTTGTTTGTATGAAATAACGCACAACAGAATTGTATCGTTTCATTGTCATTACTGTTCGTCCAAAGTCTTTCTGCCAATTACTTCACGAGATATGACACGTTTTCTGTTTTGTACAATGCACAAGTTTCTTGTATGAGGTCATTAGTCTGCTCATTTGCATAAAGATAATTAGAAAGCTAAAAGAGATATCAATGTTCTGTACACTCTATTCTTAATATTGTTTGATGCTCTTTTAATGTAGATAAACTCCCCAAAAGGTTCATAGGCACTTGAAATTTTCTATCCGATCCTTGGTTTTTGTCTAGGCTGTAATTATGACCCAATTTATCAGAGTAAGTCATATGATAGCTTGTCATATTAAAATCTTATTTAAACTTTCTTTGCTAACATGGTGTTTTAAGGAGCGAAACCCTGACTCATACATGGACTTTCCAGAAATGTCGAAATCTAAAGAAACATTCGAAATCACTTTGAAATCTAAAGAAACACATTGTCACACAAATACAAACAGAAAGTCGAATGATGTCTCAAAATCTAAGTTAACCTTTCGGCCATTTTTCTGCGTTATTTGTACGTCCTAGTAAAGAACAGAGCGTGCAGGATATCCCAGCAAAGGGGGGGGGGGGGACTTTTTTGGGCCACCAGGTTTATGATTTCGGTAAAGAAGCATACACGTTTGTTTTATAAGAAACGTTTACAGGAAACCCACTGGTGAAACCCACAAAAATTTAAGAAACTTTTACTAGCGAATGAAAAATTGCTAAGAAACTTTTGAAATTTTTAGTGAAGATTACATAATGCTTAATGATTTTAATAGAGTGGACATGATTGATTCAGTGAAAAAATTTTTATCCTGTACAAATATACAACCAGTTTCTGAATGTTTTTGTTGAAAAAATAACGCATATTAAAAAAACAGCATTTTTTATATACAATTAAGAACCTTTTACTAGAGAGAATGGGCCAAAAATGGTCCGAAATTATGAAATTTTCACCAGTGGAGCCTAAGTCAGTTTTCTTATAAAAAAACGTTTAGACTTGGCTTTAAGTTCATGTCAGCAGCTTTTTGAAAGTTCGTATACATATGAAGCCGTGTTGAATGTTGGCCAATCCATGGACCAGAAGCCCGCCTAATATGTATTTACTAACTGGCTGTTATTTTTAAGTGCCTAATATTCTGAACATTGAATGAACTGTTTTATTTAGAAGTAACACCACACCACACGCAAACTACTAAAAATAATGGTATGCGTGCACTTGATTTGTATTGATGTCAAAATATTTTGCAGGCAGCTAAAAAATGACACAACATTCTCCAGCGAATGGATTGCGACTGACCCAGAAGTAGCTAAGAAAAACACAGCCCAAAATCCTAAACCACCTTCACAGCCACGCACAGCTTCGAGCAAATTTAATGAGAAAAGGCAAGCATACTTCTCAGGGAGTGCAACACCAAAGTCGCGCGAGAGTGACAAGTCACAGAGTAATAGCGAAAGATCTCAACCCAAATGGGCAGATATGGAGCCAATATCTGAAGGTATAAAATCAAACACACTTAAACATGAAGATGGTTATTATCAACGCTCTGAAGTGTTTTCATGTCCAGATTGTGATAAAATGTTCTCAAGCAAACGAGATTTGCAGATTCATAAATCCTTTTGTTTTGCTAATTTGTAGTTTTTGCAGGTCATGTTCACAGGAGATCAACCACAATCAGTTTAAAAATTGTTTTTAATCATAGCTTGGATGACCTACTTTGCGTGTAAACCTTTCCCGAGTGCCTTGAACGTAGCCAGTGCGCAGAACTTTACTCACCAAAATATTGTACAGAAGGTCTACCCGTAGGCCACTTGTTGATTTAGAAGAGAGTGACTAGGAACAATTGTCCCTCTTTTTCTGGCCTAGAAATGATCTGGGTCTCTCTTTTCGCATATGTAGCCCTGTATATGGCGCCCTTTTTTCCTAAAAATTTATGTCATCGTTTTGTTCATCGATTTTTTACCATAGGCGCCCCGCCCCCATTACTAACTACCTCTCTTTCGGATTTGATTGGGATTGGCCCCTGCCTTCATGCATGAGTAGCCTGCGTGCAGACTCAATTGGTTTAGTTGAATGACAGTTAAATGAAAAATGTTAGGTTCTTCCTCCAAGTAGGAACTCGAGGAGGAACCTGAAATTTTGATTAAACTAAATTATTTTGATAGGAATCAGTCGAGTCTGCACGCAGGCTAATGCATGAAGTGGTATTGGCTATTTTTCAAACACGTGACAATTCCATTGTTAAACAATGGGTTACTGTCGATCTGGTTCTGTCACTACTGCTGTTGCTTTTAATCTTACGTGTATTTATTTAAATTTAATCAATATTTAATGTTACGTTATCTGTTTAAAAAACTGCTAGTGCGCATGTGCATATGATGTAGAAATTTGAAAAGCAAATCTATCTCATCTCTCCAATAATGTCGTTGTGAAAAGTTATGAATGATAATAATAATAAATAATAAATAGAATTTTTATACAGGATAATCTATCAGTGCAAAAAGCATTTTTATCACTAGAGTCCTGTTCTTAAAGTTAAATCAGAAATAATATTCTTCTTATGACTGTGTAAGATCTTACAAAATTTCAAATTTACAATCATTAAGAGCATTAAAAATATAGTTTGTGCTTATTTACAATGTTCTTCTAGTGCTTTCCTAAAACCAGTTCTATATTTCACGCTCCAGCCTCAAGCTTCACTTTCGGTAACCTCACTGAATTCTCATTGTTTCGTGTTGCATACTTGTGGTTCGTTATCTCAAAATAATTTTCAAACATTTCCCAAATGTTATTGTTTAGACAATCGAATATAATTGAACACGCTCTTCTTTTGATCAGGCTTATTGCTGATGGAATTCGTATTTCCATGCTTTTCCTAGTGTTGATGCAATTATGATCTTTCCCCTTTTCTCGATGCTTTGGATCTTTTTCAGTCTAGAATCAGGTAATCCAAGCGACAAAGCACCGCAATATGTAAAAATTGGTAATACCATCTTGGTAAAATTGGTAAAACTTTTGAGGTGTTAAATTTTTGTTTTTTTAAATTGGATTAACGCGAGCCAATTTTTGCATTTCTACCTATCTTTATGTCAGAATTATAGTGATGTAAGAATTCGAAATATTTTTGTGCCTTGATCGTGAAAGTGAGTTAAGAGAAAATTTCTCAAATTATAAGCCAACGTTTCCCTTAATTGAATATTTGCAGACGTGCTCCAAGTCTATTTCATGTTTGGTCCATGTAACGTCTGCGCTCCAAACAATAAGTAAACTTGGAGCAAGTTTAAATTTTTGCGAAAACAAAAATGCTACAGATGGTTCTCAGGCTAAAACTCGTTTGAAATATATAAAAATGTCCAAAATTTGTTATAATAGCGGCCTTGGTATCATCATCATCACCATATTGCTATTATATTACATTACCTTTTACAAACTTACAAGCCATGGCAGAATATGAGAAAAGATGGATTAGGATGCTACCGATTGCTACCAATTGCTACCGATTGCTACTATCTGATAACAACGTCGAAAAGCAGAGGAGCCAGAGAATGCCGCTTTCTTTTCGGTTGCTTCTTATCATTACACATGTTTTTTATAAGAAACTTTTTATAAAAATTGCCAAGAAACATTTGAAATTTTTAGTGAACATTACATAATGCTTAATGATTTTAATAGAGTGGAATGGACATGATGTTAGATGATTGGTTCAGTGAAGACTTTTTATCCTGTACAATATATACTCACTTTTTGGAATGTTTTTGTTGAAAAAAGAATGCACAGTAAAAAAACAAAATTGGTTATATTCAATTAAGAAACTTTTAAGAAACTTTTACTAGTGACAATTGGTCGAAAATGGTCGAAAATTAAGAAACTTTCACTAGTGGAGCCTTAGCCAGGTTTCTCATAAAAAACGTGTATCTCTTTCTATTTATCTAGAAGAAGCATTGCAGCATTGGAATCAAGATCTGAATTAATCAAAGATAATAGTCTATTATCTTTGAATTAATATTCCAGTTTTTTCCAGTGTTCCAGCATTTCATCCCACATGTGTTGAAATTGAAACTGGACTCGCCCCAGAAACTAAATAGAGCCTTTCTGGAGTTTATGATAGTTTGAATTATGTTCCAGGAATGTTTTTGAGAAGCCTGAGAATATAGATTGAAATGGTTTTCAGCGTAGATTTTGTTATCTGCTGTAACGTATTTTGGTTCTCATTTTGGTCAGTTTACAAATTTTTACGTGGGACCAAGAAACAGTAAATTATCTTTTTTAGGTCTAAAATTTATCTGAAGAAAGAAGGTGAGGGTCTGAAAATGGACATGTCCTTTCGTGATGGGGTCTCAAAAGTTTTTCCTTTTTTTCTCAAGTCTTTTCTTTATAAGAAACTGTTGCTTTATCTTTCATCTGTTGAAGGTTATTTCTTATCAACATTGCACCACGCTCCTCCGCATCATCTTTCAAATTTAATTTAATTTTACCCCCGTTAGATTGTACCCTTAATAGAAATTTTTAAAGAATATTTGTTCGTGTCTACACTTTAACTAATACACATCACAATCAGTGATGCGCAAAGCACCAAAATTTACGAAAATTGTAGCCTCGTTCTGTAAAAAATGCAAAAAACGGGGGGAATGGAATCTCCTTCGCAGGTGGGAGGGGGGGAATTATCTGCAGGAAAAAATAAGAAAGACTCTGTGGAGGAGCATGAGCACTTGCATCACCAGCAAGAAAAAATATTTCGATCATTGATTCAAAGAATGTTAACGACAGAAAATGTTTTGAAAACAAATTCTTAGTTGCTGGGATTTCAAATTCTTTTCATAAACGTTAATGACCTAAAACAAAAAATAACCATGGTATCCGAATTTTTTTTATTTTACCACCCCCTACATGTCATAATTAATGACTGCTCCCTAACCTTCCGTGACACCAAATTTTAGGATTTTGAGAATTGAGTATATTCTATTCGTTCTGTGACTTTGTAGCTTTATTTCTTTTCACGGCTAATAATGTATCCTGATAGCCCATTTATGTACAAATTACTTCAAAATATATGGATTGCCAATCTGCTTTAAAAACAATTTTGACATTAAAAATATTCGTGTTCCTAAAATATTTAAAATCCATTGCAAGCTTTTAATTTAAATACTTTTTGGCTTTTTCAATATTGGGGTTGACGCCAGCCAATTTCAATTTATTTCTCAGTCGGTGGTGAGAACTTTGTTTAACTTGTAACAAAAACCTCTGCTAAAAGACAATGCTGAAGATAATTTTGGTTGGGTTCGATAGCTATGGCCCGGGTCCGGTTTTCTTGTTCGGACTTTTGCAGATAATTGTCGAGATCAAACCATATTTACGGACTTGTTGTTAGTTAGAAATTTACAAAATGTTGCTGTAGTGGATCCATGAAGCTAATTTCACAGCTCCGCACAATGCTCTTTGGAGTCTGAGTCTGACCGGTTTCTTCCAACAGCTGTCCTGTTTCGGTTTCTGTTCTTTGTCCGGTTTTTCGTCTGTGAAATCGGGACAGATCTGATCAATTGATCTGCAAACAAAAGAGACGATTGGTTGAAATTGATCTGAATGTAATGTCGTGCTGGTAATTAATTTTGATCAACAAAACATTGAAAGAAAGAGGTCAAGCTTTTGAGTGACGTTCATTCAAAATTTGAAAGCAGATGTTCCCTTTGAGAGAGTTTCAACAATAGGTTTCGATGGCTTTACAATGGCTTCAATTTTGATGATTTCTTAATTACCAGCGTACAACAAAAAGTGTATTTTATCTTGACTTGGGCAACTTTGAGAAAGAAAACTAACCGGAGGTGTAGCAAACAAATAACGAAGCCAAAATGCCGAGCATCAGAAAAAGATTGAAGAAATTGACAAGTTCGAAGAAATCTAAAAGTATGAATGATTTGGATGCAAGAGAACCTTCAGACCCAGATGACATATTCAATACTACTAAAGACCACGATACCTGCTCTCAGTTGTCAGAAGCCATTTCTGAAAGAACTGACATGACGACAGATTCATCTTTCAGCGAAACGAAGAAAAAGCGCCGATTGAAACTAAAATTCCCCGGCACAAAAAAAAAGAAAGAAAACAGCGCTCACCAAGATAAAAAGCGGAATGTTATTTTCAGAAGTTTGTCGATTGAGCATGATCCACGTGGAATTGCTGCTGCGAGAGACTTTGAAAATGATGACGATGTTTTGAAACCAGAAAATGTCGACTTGTCAAGATCAGTTGGGAGTAACATCGGCAGGGATGAAGAAGAGAGCCCAGAAGTTGATGGATGGCGGATGTCGGGCTTACTGACAAATGTTGATCGGCAACCCAACAAAAGTTTGAACGGCACTGAAAAGAAAGACAACTTGTTGTTGGCCTTCGCAGATCGAAGAAAATTGGCAAACGGTGATAAACTGAAACCAGAATTCGAATCAACTCCTATTAAGGTAAGTGTGTCATCTATCAACAAATTTGTGAATTTGCAGATAGATGCGAAAATTACGAAAAATTCGAGTTTAAATCACAAAAATACATAGGCGTTGACTACTATATACCTATATAATATATAATAGGTGTTTATTTAAAATTAGAAATTAGAAGAGTTAAAAATTTTTTATAAAGTAAAAATTTTCAAAATTTTTGCTCAGAAATATGAAAGTTGTGAACCTCCTCAGTCAGACAGACACGCCCATTTTCTATTTTTCTTTCGTTGCATCATCACGCAAAATGTGTGAAATCATTTAGTTTACTCTTTGTTGTCTGAAGTTAGCTATCATTTAATAATACTGCCAAGTTCACTGAATATAGATTTTCCATTTTGCAATAAAAATATTTTTGGGACTAATTATATTTGATCTGTGAACACCTGACTTTATTCACACAGGTAACCAGAAGACAAATTATTATTTGAAAAAAATCGTTCTTGTCTAATCAGTCTGGCCTTCAACACAAAATGTTTGCCAGATCAAAAAGGACAGGCATTTTGTGTTAAAAGCCAGATTACATAAGAAACAAGAGACTGATTTTTGACCAAGAGAATAATTGTAAACAAATAATATTGGGTGCTTGCATGCAACATAGTCACAATATTGTCCATAGCTGTTAGTTGTCAGGTTGTTGATATTGTCAGAAAAGCTGCTCAAGAACAGAAAATATCTTCATTCATTTTTATTTCATTTATCACAAAGACTCACTACTATAATTAGTGTATCAGTCTATCTAAAACTGCACATGATTTTACAGATATTAGAAAGAAAAACCGAAGCCTTTTACAAAAGAACACAAGAACTCTGATCAATACTCCAGAGAGTACTTGAGAACTGTTCACAACTGCACATAATTGTTTAAGACTATCCTGTTTCCATTGAAACTGTGTGAATCATCGAAAGGTTATAAAATCAATAAAATGCAATAAAACTCCATGAAATTATTAATTACTTTTATTGCATTACTTGTCATCTTAATTTTGATTGCAATAATATCATGATTGGATTAGAGAAGAAAGTTGTTTGTTTTGCAATGTCAAGGGAAGGAAAAGGAAATCATGTTCAAGGATGCATTCATTGTGGTAGTTTTTGAAGAAAAAAAAAATAATATAGGAAATGTGCAAGATCAGAGTTGTAGATTGTCAAAGACAAGGAAAATTGGTTTGCTAGGCACTTGACCTGCTAGGCACTCAGGGCCTAACAATACAAACACCCTCAACTGGAGAGGGAACAATCAATCCCCCCACATAAAAATCTTTAAGAAGGTTGTGGGCTATTTGCAGATTTTGATGGTTTCAACAAGTTAACCCAAAAATCTTTGAAATCCTGAATTCTGACCAAAACAGTATAGTGTTCCCCAAAGGAAAAACATACTATAGGCTATCAAGGGAGAGCACTTGCCTGCCTCAAAAAACAAGTTTATTCAAGTTTTGACTTTATTCAATTTTACTCAAATATGAAGCATTGCATTAAACAATTAAACACACACATTGACATGGAACTTTTCACTGTAGATGATTTTAGATGAGAAATGACAAATAATTTCTGGTGCCTTTGGTCTATGTACCAGTTCACATTTGTCTGTTAACGTACTGGCCCTTAAAACAAACTTTTTTCCAAACATACTGGCCCTTAAAACAAACAAATTCCATGGCAATTGGCTTGGCCTGGCAGCTGGTTTTTAAAATATTTAAAATTTTAGTGGAAAATTTGTTATGAATTCAATTTGTTGAAAGAGCTCATTAAAGGTCTTACAAAGGAGCTTTTGTTTACGAGCTTTTGAGCAATTGCTGGGGTGTGGTGTCATTCAATGTTTGATTGCATTTTTATAAAAATTTTTAACAATTGCCATGACATGAAAACCAGAAAATCTAAACAAAAATAAAAAATTCCTTTTTTGTAACCACAAGAGGAAACTCGTACTTCATCAGCATGCAAACATTTTTTCACTTTTTGCACTTTGGATGTTCAGTTACCATTATTTAAAACAGGCATGTTACAATATACCTTTTAATCCCTCAGTTTCAGAAGGTGTGTAAGTAGGTGCACGAAAATTAGAGTTTGCAAATTGATTTTTTTAACTCCATTTGCTATGGAGGAGATAATGATGGAAGAGGTAAGGGAAAAACACACACATCTAGTGAATTTATCTAATCATTTTTCACATCTTTGGGTATAAATTCTACAAATAGTTTGTGTTTAACCTTTCTACTGCTTGGTTGGGTATGACAAACTGACCATACTTTCAAGCAGCCAACCAGCCATAAACAGTATTTGGCTTCTGCAAAAAGCTAGGATCAATATTTGGGGTAGTCCAACCCCCGTACTGAACGGATTTATGATTTACATGAAAAATCTCAACACAGGTTGAGTTTAACAGGGGCTGAGTTTCAACTCAGCTGTCAGTCAAGGCAGGGGGTCAGGGCATGAGAAGGGGACCATTATGGAATCAAGGTCTTTTTGATCTTTTAGTGCTATCCCTGCCACTCTAGTTTAGGGGTGTGTGTTTTTAAATTTGATTTTATTTATTCATTTCTTATTCATTTTTTTTACTTTACGAATTTGTGTAACATTTTACCTACTAATAAAACTTACTTACTTACTTACTTAACCGGCATTCGCTAAAAACCAGACCCTATGACCCTATGACCATTAAGTACTGGGAACAAATAGGACCATTGCTATCCTAGGGTCTTCACTTTTACTGACAATAGCAGAATCAACAGACTTTGTCAGCAAATTGTCAACTGCATTCTCTCTCTTCCGCATTTTGGAATTCTCATAATTTCACGTTGTGTTCAGCCTGGGGGTTTTTTAACAACTTTATATACTTTTTACCTGTGCAGATGACACAGTGCTGCCTTTTCATCAAGTTCAAGATCTCTGTGGTACCCCCTCCCCCTTCCGATGCAATATAGATTGTAGTTGTATATTGTATTTAGTGTATATACGACACAGATGCAAGATTCTTTTATTTTTGAGATTATTACAGAAAAGAACTAAGTGCAATTATATTGTCATTAAATGCTTAGGTTCAATGTTCTTAATTTCGATTTCGTCTTCTTCCATGTTGAAATCAAATGTTTTAGGGAGGTCGCGATCACAGAAAGTGAGCGCAAAGGATGCAGGGGGTAAATATGAGCCTGCATGTGCATGAACCTGCATTAAACATTGAACTATATGACATTAAATAACTTTTGAATGACCAAGTGTGTTAAAAGAGGTACACATTGAAAGTCGTATGCCCCCGGATAAGTCAAAACTTCAATGCAGCCCCCAACAGAGTGAAAACGGAACCAAGAAAAAACCACGAAAGCTGCAGGGCCTGTAGGACATGTCGACGGGAATATGGATGTTCCACAGTGACTAGCTTTCTTTTGTACGGGTGAAGACCCTACGATATCAATGGTCCTATTTGTTCCCAGTATTTAATGGTCATAGGAGTCATAGGGTCTGGTTTTTACCGTATGCCAAACTCAACCCGGGTTGAACTCAACACGGCTTCTCAGCCAGTGTTGAAATCTCAGCACGGGCTGAGATTATCGAAAATTCTCATGTAAACAGAAACAAATTTCAACTCGGCGGGCGAGTTGAAATCTGAGCGTTCGATTTTTTTCAATTTATTTCTTCATAGAATACATCTAAAGCTAACATAACATCATACACGTATTCTATGCGACCCAAGAAAA
>JAYJMH010013756.1:0-22103 GCA_036873815.1 Phacellophora camtschatica | reverse complement strand
GGTTGGTTTGTAAGCGCTACCCCCTGCCAAATGAAACTTCTATAGGATTTGTCTGTTTAGTTGAAATAAATCCGGGCTTGAAAAGATATCTCTGGGGATAAGGTTGCATAAATAAATAAATAAATGAATAAACATTAATTTATATATAATATATAATATACAGAAAAGATATAATATATATATATATCTATATATAGAAAAAAATATATATTCTTTTTCTCTTTTCTTTTAAATATATAAATTAACATTTTTCTTTCATCTAAAAGAAACCTCTAAGGGGACCGTTATGGAATTAAGGTCCTTCGATCTTTTAATGCTATCCCTGCCACTTCAGTTTAGGGGTATGTGGTTTTATAGTATTAGATTTTAGTGTATTTTAAATTTTGTAATATTTTTTGTAATTAAATCATACATACATACATTAAATCAAATTATATTGTAAAATGTTTAATTTGTGGCATAAAATATATACACACATAGATAAATGAACTTAATTATGTTTCAAAATACCAAAAGCAAATTTTTGAAGAAAAACTCTTCAACCAAACGTGATTACCTTGCTAGAAGATTTGATGCTACAGTAGGACACCATTCCACTAACGTTACCTCTCTCGTATGCCCAACTAAATCTTGGGCAGGACTATCTTGTTTTAAATTCCAAATCTAAAAAATGAAATAATTTTTTTTAATGTTCTCGTATAGAATTAATATACGGAACAAACATGAATTGCAAACCAGGAGCATGGAAGTAGAAAAAAAATTTGAAGACCAAAAAGAGGGCGCATGGAAGAAATTTCGTAAAGCCAAAAGTTCAGCATTAAAAATGACATTGTGATTCTTCATTGAATAGATTCCACACCTTCGAAAGCAGCCAAGCAAATCGCCATAATTGTTCTATGCAAATGAGCATGAAAAACAAGTGAAGAAAACTTTGCTTTTTAAATATCAATGCATTACTCACTTTTACAGTTCGATCGTCAGATGACGATGCCAATAAATTACCAGATGGATCCCATCTAACACAGTTTACTTCTTCCTGCAATCAATCAATTATGAAATAGGAGGCCCTTCACATGAGGATTTTCAGACCGATTTAAAACTCACGCCGGCGTGAGTTCAATTCGGGTCTGCTAATTTTCCTTCTGTTCACATGAGTATTTCAAGCCTGCTCGAGTCGATACCTAACTGTACTACGCATGCGCTTTTCCCGTAAATTTGATGCACTGATTTCCTGTCAATGACAACATGGCGCAGAATGATTCAAAACAGCAGAGAACGTTACTAATTATATTATTAACAGTTCTGCTAACAAACGTTTACTTATAAAACAATAAAATAATTGCAAACACGCAATGCATTTCGACTAAACATCGTTTGATTCCAAGTGTCTTCGTTCTCAAAAAAGTCATGTCGCCAAAATGGATAAATCAATCCCGAGATACTGTTCTGCTGCCCTCTAGCAAACTCAGTTCGCCCCGAAATGAAAAAAATTCCCGTACACATGGAAAATTATCAAAATTTCATGCCAACCTGAAATCTCAGTCTGGTTTGAAAAGCCGAACTGAGTTTCAAGGCGGCGGGAGTTTCAGTTTGCCTAACTCATGTGAACACTCTAAGGACTCTGACCAGAGACCGAACTGAACTCACGCCGTCGTGAGTTTCAAACCGGTCTGAAAATCCTCAAGTGAAGGGCCTCTAAACCTATCAAACATTTGTTGTCCTTTCCTCTTGTATATATATGATATTTATGTTTCACGCCACTCAACCATAAAATCCTTTTTTGTACACTTTCTTTCTTTGTTAGTAGTTTCTTGTAATTCTTTATTCTTATTCTCTATACTAAGGCTGCGGAGTTGCCATAGATTTTTGCTCTCAGTGGTATTCGTCCTTGTAGTATAGTAAAGTAGTTTGTAAGTAGCGTTAGATAAGTACCTTGTATTGTAAAATTTTGACTGAATATATAAAAAAAAATATATATATATATATTTATGTTGACAGTTCATTTTTTTCAATAGGCCTTTTCACAGAGGTCTGGGCCAGCACGAAACGTTTCTGGTAAATGGCTGCCGCCCATCACAGTGCTGCCAAATGTGGAAATGCATGTGTATCTGGAGAAGCAGAGTTCAATAAATCTTACTTACCCCCAGTTAATGGGCACAAAAACAAGAAAAGATACACGCAAACGTGAACAAAAGCTTCGTTTGTTCAGATCTGCTACAATGCACTGTTTTATTTGTTATGTTTTGTTTCGCCGTTTACTAGAAAGGTGTCGCACCGACCCAGACATCTGTGAAAAGGTCTATTTTCGATTTTTACACGTAGCTATGTTCATAGGCTCTGAAAAACGATACAGTCTGAAAGTGAACGTTGGAATAAAAAAGAACATTAATGTTCTTTTTACGATACAGGGTACGCACGAAAATTTGAATATCAAAGATGGAGATGGGTTTACAAAATCTCAGCGGCACACCCCCGTCTGACCATGAGGCGTGCGCCCCCCGGGGGAAAACATAATGTATTCAGTTGAGAAACAAAAATTATCATTCCTGGATGCCTAAAAAGATAACAAAAACACATTACTTACCGAATGGCCGGAAAACGTTTTTACAGGTTTCGCTAATCCAATTCTACATACAGTTATAGTCCTATCGGTAGAGCATGTTGCAAAAGTTGTGTTGTTTTGCCAGTCAATGTCGACAACAGGGCCTATTTAAAACCAGAAAGAAAATGAATTTATTGCATAAATATGGTTATTAATTTTAGGCTCATTGCAAGCGTGGCACTTATGTCGAGTGTGAAATTCAGTGATATCAATACACCACTTTAACGAAAGTCCGCCATTTTGATAATTTTTCAAAAGTTCAGCATATTAATTTTTTGACTTGAGATTCAGATTGGCAACGAAAAAGTTGGTCAATCTGTGAATTTTCATTATTTTTTTCCTAGCTACAAATGATTTTATCAGCATTTAAACCTTGAAAGGTTATAAGGGATTTCACCGTAAAATTGTCTCGGGGTGAAAAACTTCACCCCGAATGTTCTTCACGGTCAAATCCCTTATAAATTCTCAAACTTGAAATTCTTCTAAAAATTCAGCAGCTAATGATAGGCATTTGAAAATTCACAGATTGACTAAGTTTTGTATCAGGAATCTGAATTTGAAGTCAATAATTTCATTGAGCGAAATTTTGAATAAATCCATAATGGCGCTTTTTTATTAAAGTGGTGTATTGAATCCATGATGAATTGAATCTGTCGTTTGAAGTCGCACGTCACCGTGAACGTTGCCACGTATCAATTAGAGTCGAATTCGATTCAAGTTTATGATGCTCTTGAATAGGTCATAGCTTCTCCCTCTCTTCTCTCTCTCAGTTGGGCAAAGGCATCGTTTTTGACTCGGCACTCTTCTTCTTTCAGATCAACTTTTCCGAGTTAAAAATGTTTAATTAGTTATCTTTGATATTTCAGATAATTTGTAAGTGTTCTAGACTGTGTATTTTTTGCTTGTTCCGCATGATTGTTGACAGAAAAACTATTGGTTTTATCAAATAAAATCTAGACAATGCAGGCAAAGGAAAATTTTAATCTTTAAAACAGCAAAGTATTTACATTAAATAGAAATTAAGTGTTCAGATGTTTAGAGCATGCCTTGAAAAGTATCTTCAAGGAGTCTTGAAAGTGTATGGGGTACAAAATTCGCAAAAATTCACGAAGACAACAAAGAACTTCCATTTTCTACCTGAAGGTTCCTTGTTGAAGAAACATGTACCTTCGACCAGATTCACGTGGTCAGGCACTTTTTGCAGCCCTGATATATACAGTATATCCCCGCTATCAAGAAACTACAAATTAACAAACTGATGCTCAAAATCTTTAGGAAAACAATAGAAGAACAATAGAGTGATTTAATAAACAATGAGGCTAAAGCCAAATATCCAGTTACTTTATAGCGGGGATCTAATGCATTAAAAATCATAACGTCTTGCTTATTTACCTTGATGATGTTCAAAAGCTTGTTTAATTTCCCAAGATGATGTGTCCCAAACAAAGCACCTCTGCAAAAATAACAACAAATTATTTAACTATGAATCTTGTTTTGTGAATCACGATAATAAGCAACCTCATTTTCAAGAGCAGATACAAATCAAGAAGAGTAAGGTTTTCAAATATTTATTTCATCATTCTTCACTCCAGTACACAGTTCCAAATTAAACAAGATTCCATAAGGTTTTCAAATATTTATTTCATCATTCTTCATTCCAGTAAACAGTTCCAAATTAAATAAAAATTCCGTAATTAACTTAAAATTAGGAAGTGATTGTAAACTGATTTGATTCATCACTAATCATACTGGATGAGCCAAATCCGGATGAGCCATCACTAATCATATCGGATGAGCCATCACTAATCATACCGGATGAGCCAAATCCGGATGTTTGAAAATAAGCTTAGATGTTTGAAAAATCACCAGCAATCAATCAGCCAATCAAGCTCATTTTTACGTTTCCATGGACCAGGAAGGGCTAAACTAACTATAGCAATGTCATATATTCCACCAGCACATTAAAAAATAATTATTTTTAAGTTTTCAAAGCAACCTGGCTTTGATGCATGGCATAAGTTGTCATTACAAATCAATAAATCACGTTATTACAAGCTTTCATAATTTTATATGGTTATAAATGTTATAAATATGGTATAAAAATATCATTTACTGCACTAAACGCATTAAAATAATTTTTTTATTTATTTTACAAAGTTTTGAAAAGCAAGCAGTACCTCAAAATTACGTTATCGCGTCAATGTTACCAAAATAACAACACTTTGGTAAATTTGGTCCTCCTATCTACTGTTAATAGCAGGAAAATTAATTTTTGAAATTCGTAACAAAATCAAATTTTGGTGATTTTTCAAATGTCTAAATTTTCTTCAGGTCACCCGGTATTATAGATATGAATTTCATGAGTTCAAAAAGTAGGCATTCATCGTAAAATCATGCTTCAAAAAGATCTTTAATCAATTTAATTTGGCACAAAATTTCTTATTTATCAATTTCTTCTAATTTAAAGATGGGTGATACATCTGCTTGTGTTAAAGCAGATGGGAACTCACATTGTCAAAGTGAAGCATTGAAAATATCTTTGATTGTGACAGCTATATGATTTGCTGAAATTTTAGGATCTTTGCTGTTAGTTGATTTACTTGGATTTAGCTCTGTCAATTCTTTTAGTACTTCTCGAGTATTTACATTATTGAAGTTTGAGGTTTGTGAGATGTTATGTTGCTGTTTAAGTTTTAAAACACTAGGATGTTCTTTATGTTTTTTTATTTGTCATCAATTGCGTCTTACTGGCCAGTCTAAAAAAGCAGTAGTATACTAATCATGTTCTAAAGGCTGATTTATATTTAATCATTATTTCCATGTTTTAAAAATGAGTGAACAGTATCATAAAAATCGTACCTTATCCAAGCTTGCACTTGCAACATAAGATCCTTTTTTGCTCCATTTTATTGCAAATACTAATCCTTTATGTCCTGAAAGGGATGCTATCGGTTGACCTAAATATAAGTAGAAAATACCTTAATTTAAATCACACACTAACTAATAAAAATACACAGGTGAATATTTCTTAGTAAGTTGGAACATGGGCCAAGAAAAAGAAAAATTATGGGATGCAGGCCCAGGATGATATGAAAAATATGATACATACCTTCTGAATTCCAAATGTGTATAATGCCATCTATTGCGGCACTTGCAAGTGAATTACCAATAGGCTACAATCAATAAAAATCTCAAAACTTGCTACTGTGTTAAGGTTGGGTGTTTCATCAAAAGGGTAACAATTTTGTTTCTTCAAATTGTTTTAAATTAATGCAACATTAAAAAAGCTAAACTACAGGATCTTTTTCAATCCAAAAAGAAAAATTGGCCTTTTCATTTGAACCATTCAGTCATTAACTTCTCCTTGCTCTTTTTCAACAATTTAGGCACTTCAAATATTTCAAAACTCAAAATCAAAGAATTAATTATGGCCTTTCAGTAACACAATAAATCTTCAACCATAAAAACCTGACCAATGGTTCTCAAACCATGGAAAATCAAATAAAAATGCATTATTTGTCTACCCAGTCAATTGTTTAAAATTGTTAAAAAAAAAGAGCACAAATATCACATGACTTACACTCCAATCTAAAGCTGTAACGTCTTTTGTAGCAGTTTTGTTGTTGGCATTAGACAATTGGTGATCCAAGGTAATAGATTTGACATTTTTAGGATCATTTTCATCCCCAATATGCCATAATCTCACTGTACCATCAGCAGAACTTCAAAAAAACCAAATCAAAATAAACTTGAAAGCTGTTGAAATGACGATGATTCAAATCAAATATGCAATCTATTGGGTGACCCAAAAAACAAATCTTTATTTGCAGAATTGTAGCTCAAAATCCCTGAGGTTACAAATTTCAAATTGTACTCAAAACAATGTCTGACAACAAATCAAATACAATCTACCAGGCAAACCAACCTTACACAGGTAAAACAGCAGTGCAATCCAACATTAGTGCAATCTGATGCCTTGTTGTACAAGCAAACTAAAATTTGTGTGTTTGATTGTCCAATCTGTGAAATCGCACATGCAATCAAACCTATTTTCATTATTCCCACTGTGCAATCAGTACAACATGAGTACAATTTGAAATTCTTAACCTCACCAATTTCAAGCTACAGCGCTGCAGAGGTCACCCAGTGTTATCTCTTTTCTGATTTCTATCACAATAAAGCCTGAATTTGTAGTCAACACCCAGTAAACAGATCATTTGTTGGGTCATCTGGTAGTACAATCTAAAGTACAATTGCCTTTACAATTGCTAAAGTACAATTACATTAGCTAATTGCGTGCTAAAAATAATCAAAATGTCCATAGAAATGAGCCAAAAACTTAGTTGGGGAAGAACACATAAAAATTTGATAGCAGCTTTGCTTGATGTAAAGAGTAAAATATAAATCTTCCTGATTAATGAAAATTAGGCATGCTATGCAAATAAAATTGAGCAACAAAGATTGTTGCATATTTTATATATTGATAGTTCTTCAATATTTAGTATATAAGATGGTACCTTCATGAAAAAATAATAAAGGAAAACAGATTTAGCAATTAGCAACATACCAAGTAGCTAAACATTTTGAAAAACAATTCCACATACAACCGAAAACCTCACTCTCATGTCCACTCAACATGAGGCAGTTATCAAGTTGCACATCAATTTCCATGGAATCTATATTCTGAAGACCAACATCCCTTGCTGCATCAGAATTTTGCACAGCAGAATGGAGAATATTTGCCGCTCTTCCAGCAAGTGCTTCTGGTATAACAGCATCAATCAGAGGTATTGGTTCCATGTTGTCAAGGTCATCAATTAGAGATCCATCCTGAAACACAAATTATTTGCTTAGTAGTCAACTCCAGCTTTTTCTGAATAACTAGAAGAAACCAATCATTAGCAAATGTCCTCAGGCTGGATATGATGATGGATGTGAGTGGTGACATTTCTATTATGTAATGATAACAAAACTGTTGATTGTTGGTAAGACAATGCATAATGAACTAAATAATATATAAATACAATAAAGATATAATTAACCTTTCCTTGGCCAAAAACTACAATAACATGATTTTTTAAGATGACAGTTCAAACAATCAAAAAGTTGGTTTAATTGAAAGAATATTCAGAAACAATTTACTGGAACATATTGTTCACAAAACGAATTGTAATTTTTGTTGGTTTCATCTTTGCAAAGATAACTGCTTCCACAACTACCACTACTAATATTGACAATTTTTTTAAGTGCGAACACATTTTACAATATTCAGATAATTTAAAAACATCTATATAGTATGTAAAATATTATCCTGCTGTTACTTGTGATAATATGTGCTAAGAATGAGTATATTTTGTTATTAGGAGGAATTAGTTTGATCACTACTTTTTTGGAAGACTTTTGCAGAATATAAAATTTTATTTGTTTCAAATAGAATAAAATTTATTTTTAAAAACCTGAAGGTTTTCTGCTGCATATATAATTTACTTTTACTTTCACCCCTAACAGGGACCTTAATCACGGAATTAAGGTCCCTTCAACCTTTCTGATGTTATCCGTGCCACTCTAATTAGAGGTTTGTGATCTTTTAAAAATTGTATATATTTATTTTTAGGACTCTTATATTTTAAAACTTTGTAAATATTTTAACCTTTAATTTAGATTTTAAAAATTGTAAATTTTATGTGGCAAAATATTACATACATACATTACATACTGCAAAGAAATTATAGATCCTAAAAAAATTGAGGCAGCAAAGGTGAGTTTTGGGGCAGAAGGTGCAGCCAGGAAAGGGTTAAACACAGAAAGGTAAAGAATATGACAATAAGAAAGTTGAGCAAGTTTTCTGTGCACTCTTTTTATTTGGTGGTAGGTAATTTTCTGTGAAATACTAAAGAAACTTATGTTCTCTGGCAATAAAAAAAACTTTTCAGTGTTTTCTTGCAAAAATAATTCTAAAATAAAACTTTTATCACAATTAAAAATCAATCAAGTAAAAATTCAAAACAAAACTCTCACTTACGTCATGTATACACAATTCAGCCTCAATGTATTGTACTCCTTTCTGAATAATATTAATCAAAGCACCAGGTGGCACTATATTTCCATTAATATTAGAATCCGCAACATGGCTCTCTTTGCCAAATGCAAAAGCAGAATGCTTATATCCTGAAATAAAAATATGTATTTTTATTAAAAAAATACCGCTCAACAAAAAATTTCAAATTTCGATTGTGCACACATCATGCAAACCAGAATTTTAAAAATGCACTAAATATTTTTCTGTGCATGCAACACAAAAACCCATGTGGAAACAATATGGTGTCTGCAATGAAGAATTGATGTACATGTGTTTTGTGTAACAATGGAAGAAGAGCAATGGTGGAACCCACCAGGTTGAAAAATTAGCAAACTGTGCACAAAATCAAAACATATATCATGGAAATTCTAATTCACATGAATTAGAATTTCCATGACAGCAAAATTGTCCAAAATTTAGAGGGTGAAACAACTTTCATACATTTGTGCACCAAAAATTCCAGATTTGGGGACCAAAATTGAACATTTTCTAAATGTATTTGCCATGCAACCTAGGCTTATTTATTATAATACTTGCAATTAAAACAACAACATCAACAAATGAGAATTGTCCAAGTTGGAAAGTTTGCAGATTGCACAGGGGTTTCTGTCATTAAAATTTTTTGTGATAGTAAATTTTCATCATCAAACAATGGGCCTATTGTTGTCTTTTGTTGACAATAATTCTCAGGAAAATCAATCCATAAATACGCAAAGCCTATGGTGAAATCTGTTTACACTATCTGCCAAAGATTCACACCAATTCTATTGTTCTATTTGTTTCTATCCGCTCTGGTATTCTATTGGTGGGATTTCTTAGGCAGCAGGATATCTCAGCTCAGGCATGCACTTGCTTGCAGTCTTGAAAAACAAAAACACCACAAGAACACTTTAAAATCAGAACTTTCTCTTTGTGAACATTCCTAGATTATTAATTTTTCACGGAGACATTCTGCTGCCTGAAAAATGAATCCCACTGATACCCTAAATTTTTGGCAGCACGAAGGAAAGGCCCCCAATTCCAGAAGGGCGCAAAGCCAGTCATTACCTGATTCTTGCAGATATCTGTAAACAAGAAAATTAACTTCATCACTAAGAATGCTCATGTTGCTCTTTCAATTCCAAAGACTGCATCAAAATCAAAAAAGCAGGCATAAAAAACTTTAAACTTTCTTCCTCTTGAAGATTGCATATATGAAGAAACATAAAATAAAAACGTCAGTTCATCTTTCTAGTCATCCCCGGCACCTTCCAGAAGTGTAGTTTTGTATTATTTGTATAAACAGGACGCTATAAATCATCGAATAACCGGTAGTATACTATAATCTTCATGGGCCTAAAACCAAAAGTGATTCAACGGCAAACAATGGTCTATGAATATCTTTCCAAGTGTTTCTTTACAACTACAGACAGGTCACCTTCTCCCCAAGACTACCTCGAATGTTTCTGCAAGCTTTTACCAAACTAAAGAGACGATATACAGTGTTTAAATCCAATTTTATTTCGTGTGAGTAGGCCGGCGTATTCAGTTTGAAAATAATGAATGAACAAATAGCGGCGGCAAAATCAGCCTGACATGTAGCAATACGCGAAAATATAAAGCCCTGTTTTACGACAAATTTTCAATTGATTTCGCAAAATGTAGATAAAATTTTTGCGTAACAAAAACGAGGTTGTGATCGGATCCAGGCCCCTTTGTCAACGCACGTCGCGAAAGTAGGCCTTTCTCGACTGTCCAGTAAACTAAGGTAAGAGTGAAATAGTGATCTTCGTATTCCATTTTAATCGAAGAAAATACTTTATAAAATCCAATTTTTTGCAGTTGTAGAAAACGCCACAATATCATATATCATTAATTGCTTATATTGAATACTTTGCTTTAATCTTTATACTGTTTAAAATATTTGAAAGTTGTGGAAGAACAAACATTTTTAACAGTGATAATACAGCTTTCAAACAAAGCTGGTTTTTTTTCACTTTTTGGCAAGATTACAGTTGCTTAGCGGACTAGATGCTTGGTCTTTATTTGTTGCTGTTCTCAATTATTTACTGTCTGTTATGTCATGTTAGATAATGATTGATAGGTAGATAATTAACAAATAATGAGGGATTCAATCTATCTTTTATTAAAAAAGGAAATATGGGGATTTAGTTAGGGACAGCACAAAAATTCATGAATATTTCAAGGACAATGCCAAGAAAGTGGAAATTATCAAAAGTAGATTCTTTACTTCAGATGTCATTTAACCCCAGTCTGCAGTGTATGGCACTTTTTGATGAGATCTTGGGTGTGCATGAGCACTCTTCTTTTGTTTTGGCCTATTGTTCTATTGAAATTCTTGGGTGTGCAAGTGCCATACTTTGCAAACAGGATTTAACCCAATCAAATCATTTGAAATTCTGCTTGGAAATTTAAAATTTACAATCTTTCAAACTAATAAAATCTGATGTTGAAATTGGCTAAAAATATAAACTGTCACTATATTTTTTGCAATTTTATGTCAGCATTAGATTAAAAATCAAGACTTTTGACAAAAATAACTATAATTTGATGTAAGAATTTGCATATGTGTAGCTGCAAAACAGACTGTTAACTATCCATATTGTGTGCAGAGAATGCAAGTTAAAACCTTCTAAAATTGCATAGAAAAATTTGTCAGTCACTGAGACGTGTTTAGCACATAAATTTGACCCCTTTCCTACGCAAAAAATGATATATTTTTAAAACTTTAAAGGATTCCACAGCAACTGCAGGGGAAACTCTGAACTTTTGACAAAACCTGCACACAAGATGCCTCTAGCTCTGATTTAAAAAATTTGTAGACAGAAAACTAATACAGAAAAGTTGCATGGGGATGCACCTTTACAGTATGTTAGCTGTGAGAGTGAACACAAAAAAAAACAGTTTAAATTAACTCAAACAATGAAAAGTGTGCAATTGTAGTTGTGAGTAACAAGTTTTCCAGCCTGGTAGTGTACACAAATTTCAAATTTGATTTGGTGACCAGTTAGCAAATTTCTCAACCTGGTAGAGCGTTTTGGTTTAGGTTTTGTTCATCCAGTTTACGAAATGTGGTTGACATCCAGAAAATCTTCATTATTTTACATGCATGTACATTTTGTGCTGCCATGTCACATTTAGTAGCAGGAAATAATAAAGTTTAATTAACAGTTTTATTGAAATTCGGAAAACAAGTTGTGTGCAACTGTTGTATTTTTAGAAGTGACAATCAAATAATGCAATGTAGTTCTACATCTATATATATCCACATCTATATCAATACTTTGCAAAACCAATTGGCATTACTGCAAAGGGGTCACCGACCCAAAAGTAAAAAAAAAAAAGTTGAGCCTCTCAAACTCTTAGTTAACTTGAACTGTCTTGTTTATCATTCCTGAAGACCTTTCAGTGTGGATTTAGCATTAGTTATCTTGAACACTTATTATCTCGAACAAATCTTATTACCCTTCAGAGTTTGAGATAGCAGGGTTCAACTGTAGCTTATGTGCCCACTTTAGTGCACAGTGCTATGCTCAAAGTTCCAATATGGATGAAATACACTTCATGAAAACACAGGTTCATTCCAAATGACTGGTCGTGGAAGAAAAAGATTTGGCTGCAGTTAGGCCCAGTGAAACTTTTTGCTGTAAGTTTTCACTGATTCTGAAAAGAAACTGCAGAGAAAAAATTGGTTGCCGCTATCTGGTTTTATCTTTTGATGATAATACTGGACGATGTACCCAAATATTATTATTTACCATTGCAATCTCAACACATACAGAATGAATTTTGACAAATAACATTAACATACCGATTCTATTTATTTAATGTGTACTCCAAAAGTTTGCCATCTAGATTTTAAAAAACTTTTTTATCACATTGATTATTCAGCAAAATGTCAATTTTTAATCAATTTTCCAAAATTGTGAGTCATGATATTCATAACATGTAGATACAGAATATTTTTGACCATGCTCTTACTGATTTGATAGAAACCAACATGACATGACATTTTCTGGCAAACAACTTTAACACAAGAACATGCAAATTTTAAAGCAACCATTCAGCATGACAGTAATTCATTCAGTATCTATAACCATTCAGCTAAATTGCAGCAAACTCAGTCTGCCAAAATGCACTTTTCCCCTGTTTTCCTAGCAAAACAATAAAAAAAATTTCCAACAATAAATAACTGACTTACCAAAAACTATTTTTCATCTGTGATGAAATGACCTACATTTGGTGGTGGAAGAAATTTTCAATGTGCAATTTTGTTTTCAGCAAAATGGGCAGAGTCATCAGAGGTCAAAGGAAAGGTGCTGGTGGCATCTTCAAATCGCACACCAAGCACAGGAAAGGAGCTGCAAAATTAAGATCCTTGGATTATTCAGAGAGACATGGATACTTAAAGGGAGTTGTTAAAGATATCATCCATGACCCTGGACGTGGTGCACCATTGGCTGTTGTTGTGTTCAGAGATCCATACAAGTATAAACTGCGTAAAGAATTATTTATTGCAACAGAGGGTATGCACACTGGACAATTTGTGTATTGTGGAAGAAAAGGTATGTATATTTGAATATGTTTATATGATTATTTTATGATAAAAAGTGAGTTGGAAAAGAATAGACCAACTTGGTTCAGGGTTTGTTTTCACCCGGTTCACATTGTGTGATCAATATCCTGGAAAAAATTTCATTTTGCAATTATAAACTAGACACATTTTACTGCTGCTCCACACTTTCAGGTAATCAATTACAAGTTTATTTTGGAAGAAAGGCTTTCAAATGGATTGATTGCATGACATTTATTGGGTGAAAACAAACAGGTTTTTATGTAATTTGGTCTGACATTATGCTAGCTGTAATAAGATTGGTCACTGCAGTTAGGCCCAGTGAGACTTGTGCTGTAAGTTTTCACTGATTCTGAAAAGAAACTGCAGAGAAAGAATTGGTTGCCGCTATCTGGTTTTATCTTTTTAATGATATTACTGGACGATGTACCCAGACATGTTTTCTATCTTTACATTCAACAAAAGATACACTCTGCAAGTAAAATTGAAGAATTATCTGAAAACCTTTATATGCATGTAACATGAGATTTTTTATTTTATATTACCTTAGCTGCCTTGGCCATCGGAAACTGCCTCCCACTCAGTGCACTTCCAGAAGGTACTATCATCTGTAATGTAGAAGAAAAGAGTGGTGACAGGGGAAAAATCGCCAGAGCTTCAGGAGGTTATGCAACAGTTGTGGCACATAATCCTGATGCAAGAATTACAAGGATTAAATTACCTTCTGGTATCAAAAAGACAGTACCATCGTTCAACAGAGCTATGATTGGAATTGTTGCTGGAGGTGGCAGAATTGACAAGCCAATGTTGAAAGCTGGACGAGCTTACCATAAATACAAAGTTAAGAGGAATTGCTGGCCAAGAGTTCGTGGTGTTGCTATGAATGTAAGTTTTTGCTTTTCAATGACCACTCTAATTTTGCTTGTTAATTTTTTATTGTGGTTAACCCATGATGTTTTTACCAGTAAATGTTGTAAATAAAAATATTAATAAAACTGATTGTAAATTAATTGACAGTATACAACTACAAACGTTTTAGATTTAAAAGAATCACATTCAGGATAATTATTTGAAGAATCTTTGTTTGGTGTAGTCGTAGAGTGATAGTTTAGCAAGCATGTGGACCATGGTATGAATCCACAGCTAACAACCAATGGATTCATACCACTCTGTTGCTTCAATGGACTAGAATTTTGCCATGGGGCTATGCACAGTCTTTGTGAGAAAAGTTGGTAATTTGCCAGTGGTGCACCAGGTCTTTGAGCAATCCTCCCTGGTGCATCAAATAGTAAAATGGAGGTGTTTGGGTGCATCAAATAGTAAAAAGATATGGTTTTATCTTTCTTCATAGCATTTTTTTCTGTCTAAATGTTTATTTTGCATCTAAATGTTTATAGAATTGTAAAACAATCGCCTAAACATTTCAATTTCTAATTTGATCTTTCTTGGTGACATTTTTCTGCCTAAGCATATAATTGTAAGATTGCAAAAATTATACATAAAAGACAGTACCTAAACATTAAATTTTCTAACTTGGTCTGATTTCTCTCTGTTTTCTTTTGTTTAAATGTTTGTTATTTTTTAAATTGTCTATAACATTAAAATTTCTTGCAGCCTGTGGAGCATCCTCATGGTGGTGGTAATCATCAACATATTGGTTTCCCGTCAACAGTCAAAAGAGACACACCAGCTGGTCGCAAAGTTGGTCTTATCGCTGCCAGGCGTACTGGTCGTGTCCGTGGTGCAGCAACTATCATCCAAAAGACCAAAGGAGATATGTAAACTATTGCTTGGTGTGCCAAAATGAAAATTATTATAAAATACTTCCCTTATTTGTTGAATATCTCTTGAATGTTTCTTTCTGCTTTTTAAATTCAGTTTGAGTTTGGTGTAAGAAAAGGAAAAGGTTGGTTTTGTAAAACAAAAGATACAGACATAATAATAACAATGTGGTAGAAGAATAAGATTTACACCTTTCAATGCAGTAAAGAAATTCACAATAAACAAAACTACAAATGTTTGCTACAAAGAATAGATTTCACACCTTCAATGCAGCCAAGCTAGTCATGTTTACTCTATGCTTTCCAATTCTTTATTGTTATATGGAAGATGTGAATCTTTTGCTTTACAAAATCTATTACAGCAAAAAACAAAATTACGTTTGTTCAAAAGGCAACATTGGATTCTTCAAAGAAGTTACTAAAAGAATTTTCAGGCTTTTATAGAACTCATGCACTAAAGCTTCAAAAACTGCAAATTCAGTGTTTTTATGGGGACTTCAGAAAACACCCAGAAAAGCTTCTTCCAACCCGAGTTCACAGCTAAAGTATCTTGATAATGATTGTTAATATCCTTTTTACAGTTTTGATTTAAATTTCTCCAAAACCTCACTATTTCGAATAAATTTTCATTTCTTGAGAGTGCTAGATAATGGGGGGAGGGGGTTATGAGGTTCAACTGCATAAATTTAAACAAACATGCAGATTTTGTAACAATACTGAAATCGACACACCAATTTTAAAGCGATTTGGCATCAAGTCGAGGCGAATTTTCTCAAGCAGAAAACTGAAACGGGATGGCTTTGTTTTGATTTTCTGCTCGAGGGAAATCCCTATGTTTTGATTTTCTGCTCGAGGGAATTCCCTTTGTTTTTGTTGGCTAACTGCTTTGAAATTGGCTTGTCGATTAGATTTCGATATCGTTACAAAATATGAATATCGCAAGCTCAAAATTTTTCTAAAGCAAAAACCAGAGGCCTCTATATAACATAAATGCTTTGTTTCGTTAAACAGGCGTTTATCACAAGAATATTTATCCATTTACAATTTTCAACTTCAGCTACTCCAACAACATACCGTCGTCTTGCGTTGCCTGTGACAGCCATCTCCCATGCTTCCGGCATCACAGACCGATCGCAGCCAAAGCGCGTCCATACCTTTGTTCAGCAATTACAGCATTTCAAACTCTATGTCGACAGAACAGTAGATTTGGCGGATCCGGCGGAGGCAAAACTTTCTCCAGTACTGGGACCATGGAAGATGTCTCATGCAGGCATCCTAACGGCGTAGAAACAAGGTTATACGACAGTTTCAGCCATATTTAAATAAGGTTTCATATAAAACCTAAACGTGCACTAGCCATTCCCAGTGGAAATACAGGAATAGCCTCGAGACCAGCTTTTGTTTCTTTTGAAATGCGTTTTTTCGTGGACGAACAATTGAACTTGACACAAAAATATTCGTTATTTGGGTGCCTTTGAATTATGGTAGAACGTTGAGTGATATGTCAAAATCTAAGTTCATCTTTCGGCATTCTTTCTGTGTCATTTTTACGACCTACTAAAGAACAGAATTTGCAGGACAGCCCAGCAAACGGCGGGCGGGACATTTTTGGTCCACCCAGCAAGACAAACAAACATAGGCATTATAAAAATTGGAATGAAATTACGTTTATTTTTCTATCTTTATTTCGCAATGTATAATTTTTGGTTAGCAGTAACATGAATTAAATTTTTGCGGTTGCATTCAAACGATTTAACGGCACTTAATTAATTATTTTCATTTTAGCTTCGTGTATTAATTCAAATGAATTATATTGGGATTATATTAAAATTTAGTTACGATATGTACATACATATACACATATTCATACATAGACAGGTAAGTGTTAAATCATGATGGTCAACTGAATGACACACCATCTCTAGATATATGACAAATAACAGTTATACACTTCATTCTAAAAATGTTGTTTCGAAATGTGTATTTTAAGAACGAACAATGTTTGTCATGTATCAAGAGACAAACATGGGAACTTCAGAACAGTAGCTATAATTTACATAACTCTCCTCCGCAGAAGCTATATACATATATATTTAGTCCTGCGCAGGACAAAAAAACGATCCCACAAAAATACAACAATATATCAACCTCCGCAGAGGAAAGTGTATTTACATCGTGATTAACGTATAATGATAATTCTATGATCTATGATACAGAATCGACCAACAAAAAGTCTCCATAACTCGGACCGCGTTTGCTACTCGGCTGACTCTTCAGCCCCTTGTTTCTTGCTCTTTCTTTTATCTGCGAACTGCGAGGTGTTTTTAAAGGAGTGTTCGTCGTGGTAGGACTCCAGAGGATACCATTTGTAATTATCGCCGATGACACTGTTCCATACCCCTGGTCGTCAAACCTGCCGAGATCCTGCCTCCATTTACTTGGAGTCCCGAAATTCGATATCGAGGTAGGTGTAACATGGCTTTGAAGTCCGGTCGGAGTATCAAAAATATTGAAGCCCGGATTAAAGCTGCCACGTATCGGACTGTTGTCTATGAACGCGCCAGTCTGCAGCCAGCTCGGACTTATACAAGAACTAGACGCTACGACGTCGTTTCTACTCATAATGCTGTCAATACCGTACGAAAGGCTGGACTCGGTTCCGGCCAACAAAGCGTCCGTTGAAAAGTCCGTGAATAGATTTTGTTGATCGTGCTGTACGAGACCACCACTGTCAACAACAGGAGCTTGTGCGGTGTTAATTACATTATTCACAGTTGGTTGATTTTCTATTGGCCCGCCTATTAACGCTTCCGCAGAGAAATTAGAAAACGTCGATTGTATGGTCGGAAAAGCTGAATTACCAATTTGATGTTGTATGTTTTGAGTGTTGTTTGAGGGAGGCAATTGGCTGACCATATTGCCGACGGAAGCCGGAGCAAAGATATTCAAGATCGTCGGTAATGTCATGTCCTGCTCGTTTTCACTGACAACTGTTTGAGGTATCGAGTTCGGGATTGTATTGCTTCGAAGTAATGCTTCGGTGGAAAATTGACCCAGACCATTATTCGAGTGGGCATTTCCTTGGCCTTTCCTTGCCAGTGAAACGAAATTATGAGGCCTCGGAAGAGATGTGTTCATCGACATGACAGCACTTGCCTGCTTCCTCGATTTGGACCTTGGCTCGTTCGTCTTCATTACTTTCTTATTTGAATAAATTTGATTTGAAGTGCCTTTTGCCATGGAAGATGCTACATTTCTGTTCGTCGAAACAGGACTCTGCTGTGCAGTAGCATTTCTCTTTAGTCGCTTCGATGCTGGTTTGAGTGTAGATACGGTATTCTCTGACAGAACGTTGAAAGATGCAGAGGAAGTGTCAATCGTCTGCAGGCCGGTTAGTTTGTTTTGGGCTTTACTTGATAAAGCGCGCTTTCTCGCATTTCCCTGAGAGTTATTTGCGCTTTGCCTTAAATTGTTGTTTGCCTTTTGACTGATTATACCAGCTGGCCTTATATTAGCGGGCCCAATACGTTTTGTGTTCAAAGCAATTTGCCTTTCAATTTGGTTTGGAGTGCAAAAATTCGACAATCCAGCGTCCACCAATAGCGTCTGGTTCTCAGTTGAAGAAGTAGAAGTTCCACCGAGTAGACTCGTGACAGAATGATATATTTGGGTCCCGTTCGGAGCAGTTTGATTCTGAACCACTGGTCGAGTTCTCTGATTAGCATTGACTCTGTCTAGCGGTAACGATATTTCAGGCCCTCTGATAATTGGCATCATCTGGACTCTGTTCAAAACAGGCTGCACAGTCACCAAACCAGTCCCACGACCTAATTCAGGTCGAATTGGATCCTCAACAAAGCCGGTCCTTAGATGAGGTCGGTTTTGCTGCGCAGGGGTTGCCATTGGTGTCAACAAATTATCGTTCTCAATGTCTTGTCTGATAGATGTCGAGTTGACCATTAATGGAGAGTAATTCTGATCAGTGTGCAAGGTATTCTGCGCCTTCCCAACGTTCTTTTCACCGATCATCTGACTCGCCAGTGCGTTATCAAAATCATTTAAAACTCCATCACCACCATGCATAATTCCACTCCTAGGCTCTGCCGCTGCCGTTGTCATACACGGCTGACCGAAACCAAACTCGATATCAACGTTCTTCGCACGTGGTTGAACTAAATTTTTCATAATAAACATCTGGCTCTCCATACTCGGAGCTTTTGAATCAGCCGTCACTTTGTTAACTACCTTTTGGCCGATGCTTGGCACGTTGCTTGCAGCGAGACTAGAAGAGGCCTGGAGTGTATAATGATTATTCGTAACGCAGTTATTTTTCGTGCTAGTGAATGTCATGCCCGCGACACCAGGCATATCCGTAATTGTAGACACACTATTAATGCCAGCGTGCGGTGTATTGCTAGATCTAGATTTCACATAAATACTAGGATTTGGAACGTTTAAAGTTTGATTGTTGACGTTATTCTTTCCAGATTTTGACAGAATAGCTGCATTATCTTGAGGTCTCGTAACCGCCAAACTCTGAGCATCAATTCTCATCACGGGCTGGCAGCTTTGCACCAAATTTGCTGAGCTCTGATTCACGTGGCCTGCGACCGAATCAAATGTCTGCAGCAACGCTCGCTCCTCCGCTGAATTCAGCATCTGATGATTCAAAATTTCAACCGAAACCCCCGCCGACCCAAAGGGAGCAATGTCCGAGTCTAATTCGGTTACGGTGACGGCAGAATCAGAAGCAGGGGGCACCTGCGCCGAGACGTTGATAGACTCTTTCAGCATTGTCATTGTCTCCCTGTTGTTAGAGCTCATCACATTAGGTTCTAAGTTTATATTGTATATGGGACTGGCACTTTCAGTAGAACTGTTCATTGGAACATCAAGCTGGAAGCCGGATCCATCAATGGCCTGCGTATTTTGCAAGTTACCAATATTTACCGCAGAGTTATTGTCTTGTAAATTCATTGCACCAGTTGCGGTAAATTCGCTAATCGAAGTCATATTATTGGTAATGTTCGGACTTATCGTGGCCAATTTCGACTTTGCATAGTGAGACTGAAAGAGTGATGATGGGGTTGGAATTTTGTATTTCTGAATTATTTTCAAGAGGGTATCGACAAGATTTTCCAATTCTGCTACTTTGCCTACAAGATCTGGCAGAGTATTTTCCTTTTGAGTTTCTGCAAAAGAAAATTCGCAGAGTCAACACAGTCAAATTTTGTAACAACAGTGAAACTGACACGACAATTTCAAAGAAAAAGCGAATTCTCTTAAGCAAGAAATCAAAACAAACAAAGCCGTGTTTTGATTTTCTGCTTGAGAGAATTCACTTTTTCTTCAATAGCTAATCTCTTTGAAATTGGCATCTCAATTTTATTATTGTTACAAAATTTTACTTTGCTATTAAATGGCAAATAATTGCAACATGAATAAACCAGAGCAGATTTTGTAACAATATTGAAATCGACACGGCAATTTCTCTATTGTTACAAAATTCGCCTCTGTTCGTACAGTAATGAGCAAGCAATTAAACAAAATGTAAATGACCAGTGCAGTGGGCTATATACACCACTGTTTTCATCCTATTCTAGGCCGTTTCGATTGTCAAACATCTGTCAAACATCTAGTGTTAACAGAGAAATAGAGAAAGATTTGAACCATGTAGGATACTATTTCAGTCAACCACGATTAAAATAAATGCACAACATGTTTAAAAATCATGTCGCTATGAAACCGTCTGACTATTTTCAAAGAAACATATGTACGCAAGTACGTAAAACAATAAACCAAAAACTGTGTGTGTTATTAAAATGTTCTGTTTTCAAACAATATTTTCCCACAGTCAAAAATATTGTTATTGCTAGATTTTGGAACACTGGCACTTTCATGGAACGTCAGATACATTTCACAAACAATTCTCATTTTCACAAAGATTTTCATTTTTCTAGGGCCAGTCATTTTGCTGAAAATGTTGACATTTCTGCTAAAATGATTGCAATAAACATGCTGAAAATCCATACCAAATTGTGTTGAAACATCTTGCTTTCCGCTTTCAGATTGTGCTGGTTTCATTCTTTCGGCAATGAATTCATGTGCTTTTTCAAGTACGTATATTGTATGCTGAAAATAAAACATTATTTCACAATTTTAGACCCCGTTTACACGGTTTGCGGCAAGTTTTGATCCACACTAGACAAGAAGCTTTATTTGATTTTAAACATATTTACCCTGGGATACAATTCAGTAAAATAATTAAGCAACTGCTTTCCAATTGTCCCAGCAACAAAACAAAAATAGCTAATAAACCTAAAGATACAAACCTATTTACAGTTATTTTCATATTAAATAGTTACTAAATGTGAAAAAGAAAATAAAGATAATACTTTCGATACAGATCAGCTTTCCTTGAATATTCTCAATTCAAAGCTTTTAGTTTCGTTTTGAATGACTGAATCGAAGGGGCTAATTTCATTTCCGAATCGAGTTTATTCCATGCATTGGCTCCACGAAACGCAAATGATTTTTGGCCATAAGCTGTTCTCATTTTTGATACAGCAAGATTGCATTTGGTATTGCGTAAAACCCTGGTATGAACATCAGACAATCTGGAAAAAATGTTACCTAGGTTTTCAGGTGCGAGGTCATTTAAAGAAAACATTTAAACATTTAAACATGTAAAACATTTAAAGATACGAAACTAAATAGCGAACGAAATTATCTATTTTATGGGCAACCTGCGCGACTTTACTTTTGACCATTTGTTAATAACTTCCTTAATATATATAGTATCTGTGAGGTCCTTCTCACAGGCCAGGACTATCAAGTCATTCAAACGCTCGTCTTTCATAGTTGACCGTAGACAATTTTTGACAATCTTCAGCTTGCTGAATGTTCGTTCATCTTTTGCCACAGATACCGGCGCAGTAAGTAGGAGTTGGTAGGCCTTGCACACTGTTGGGAAAATTGCAACATGTTCTTGAGCATATTGAGCAGCATCTTGAATAGAACTTGGATTTTTGACTGTGACCATGGTTGTAAAGATCTCCAGCTCAGTCA
>JAYJMH010013745.1:0-22106 GCA_036873815.1 Phacellophora camtschatica | reverse complement strand
AGATTGTCCCCGGCTCATCGCAGATCGTCTGCGATCCCTTACGATTATATGGAAACACTTTCACCGGGAAGGTGTCGGCGATCGATCGCAAATCGTCTGCGGTACTCTTAAGATTATATGGGAACCAGGCAGTGTCACAATTTGAAGTACGTTCTGGGTTGAAATAATATCATCGTAAATTAGGCCATAGTTTCTTTAAAAAAATCATCGATTTAAATTTTGCACTTTTGCATGATATTCTTTGATAATGATTGGGATTTGAACACGACTGTTTCTGATGATGATTGAACTCTCTTTTCTGAACAAACAAACGTGCTTTTGTGATGATGTTGCGAATGCTGTCTGCCTCCTATTTGCTGAAACAGCCTAGTATAGTTCCTGGTCCTTTTTGAATATTTGTAGTCATTGTAAACACATTAAAATATATTGTTGCTATCACGGAGAATACCACTTATTTATTTTTCTGGAAAAACAAAGATAGTGTTGAGATTATGTAGATCTCAGTCACTAGCTACTTTCAGTTTTTAAAAAAGTGAATTGATATTGTTAGGAAATTTTTAAAGTTAGAAAAGGAATGGAAATTTTGATTAAGGCTTGGGAAATCTTCTTTTCAAAATAATTTTTCCAAGAGTTCTTCTGTTAAATTACTCAACGTATTATTGGTAATGCATGAAGAAATAAATATCTTGACTTTTAAGGGTCGACGGTATGAATTTATCTTTTTCTTCTCTTCCTTTAGTTTATTGTTTGCATTAGAAAGAACAAAACGACAGTTTATCAGGTAAGAATTTTCTAAAGAATTTGCTTGTTACAAAGTTTAACACATCTTGTGACAAATCTTTTTAAAATATCTATCCAAAGTAAACATAATTTATAAAATTATTAATGGTTGAGTTACCATATTTAGCAAGAGCAGATTTTGTTACAATAGTGGAATTGACAAGGCAATTTCGAGTTCACTGTTGTTGCAAAATCTGCCCTTGCTATGGTATGCTATTTGTTATTAGTTGCTCTTTCATTGCTAAATTAACCGATTTTGTAACTCAAGATATCTGATCAGTCCAAAACCAGAGCGTTGACTGCGATCAACAGTTAAGTTAGGACCCGTTGGATGCATGCCATAATCATAACATTACCAAACGAATCATCAAGAAGTTTCCCTAAGCTGAGGTGACTTTCCATTACTGGTACAATGATTGTTGAATAGACGGACAAAATAGACTAAATTTGCGATCAGGCCAAACCCAGAGCTTTGCCTGTAATCAACGCTTAGCGCAAGACATGTTTCCATGGGCTTATCAACAAAATTTATAAACAAAGAACGTTTTTCAATAGAAACGTGGAAGACACAAACATTTTTCAAAATATGTATGGTCAAAATTGCTATAATGATTATCATTCTAATACCATTGTTCCTCAGCTTTGTAAATTTTAGTAATTTTAGCCTTGTAGGGCTTTATTGAAAGCCGCTCTGCTATGGACGTTTAACTCAACTATTAAAGGAAATTATAGATTATATTTTAGAATGATATCTCGAGAAGATTTGTAATTCAGGAGGGTTTAATTCTGTGAGACGTTTTTAGGACACCCGGTATGTAAATTCATTTGGTACCCATTTTTCGAAGTTTGGAGTCTTCTGTTTTATAACTAATATCTAAATCAGGAAATGTTCTTCGTTTTTGTTTACTCATGTACTGTCAGGATCCTATGTGTGATGGCATATTTTCAACATTCTTTGTAAACTTTATAACAATGCTGTGATGTTTCTGTTTTAGCACGTGTTGTCACCTAATAACCCAAGTGGTAAGCTGAATTGTGAGAAGACATTACAAGGGTGGAAATGGAATTTTAATGGCGGCCAGGCAATGTATCATGCACTCTATCCGAGAGCATGGACAATTTATGAAATACCTGAACATAAAGTGCGGCTTACGTGCAGGCAGATTTCACCAGTATTTCCTCACGAATACAAGGTGTGCTATATTTATTTTAATGAAAATTGCACTAAATTATACTGGCACTGGGTTTGATTGTCGTGTTGAATTTCGTGCCAATAAAACACATTTCAGATGGCAAAGGCTGGTTTGTGCAGGGCTGAGGAGGAGGGGTCGCTGACCCGAGGCCCATGCCCGCGAGAGGCCCATGTCCGCAAGAGGCCCATGTCCGCAAGAGGCCCATAGTTGGCTATTCGTAAAAATATGTTACAGCATATAAATATTATTGCTGTCAAAATTAGGGGCCAATATTAATGTTAGGCCCATAAATTCTCCCCGATGCTCTGCGTGTGTGTCATCCCGAACTGAAATTAATTAGTTTTGCTTTTTAGAATAATAACTGTCCGGCTTAGAATTTTGTCAGATTAATTTCTCATCACCACTCTAATTAGAAAAATTGCTTTTTTTTTATCAAATGAAAGTATTGTCAAATGAAAAAAATTAAATCAACCAAAAGCTGCCGTGAAAAATGTTATGCACATTGTTGACTGTGTGAAACCATGTAAAAGAAGAAACTGTGTTTCCAGCTCACTGATGTTAGTCTTATTTTCCGTATTCAGGTCACGCAAACATGTCCCAGTCAAAGTAAAAATAAATAAATTTGCTCTGAAAGAAATAAAAGAAAAATGAAATATTTCAATCTTTTTAAAATTTTCCAGAATCGAATAGTTTGTCCGAATTGTTTCAAATCAACAAAATACGAGGTTTTCTGTTTGTGCATTCGTTGTCTTTACAGCAAAATATTATTTACTTTTTATGACATATAAACAAGGCATATCTGCAAAGCATTTTGTTATTTGCTATGATGATGTAGATACTACACATAATTGACTTGTTATTTCTTGACTTATCAAGTTAATTATACCAGGTGACCAAACAAACCATCTCCGTTTGGAAGGATGTGGCTTGAAAACCGCAAGACTACAAATCTCAAATTTTACGCAAAACGACGTCTAAATGGCAAACTTAGAGCTTAGGGTATCATCCAGTCGTCTGCGTCTTTCCAAAATGTGAAATTAAAATTTCCCTAAGCCGCGAGCTTTCAAATTAGCTTGAAAAAGCATCATTCATAATTCATTTTGACATTATGACAAATTGCTTGTTTTAATGTCAAAACGTGGACTGGAAATAAATGGCATTTCTTTAAATTGACTTGAAATCTCACAAATAGGAGCAATTTTAATTTCCAGTTTCGGGCAGTTACACTAAATGTGATTGCAGATAACTGCGGATAATATCCCAAACTGTACGTTTGCTTTTCGGACTTCGTTTTGAGTCTCGCGGATTTAAAATTAAAGCCCTGCAAATGGGGATAGTATTTTTTGGGTCACCCGGCACTGTATATAGTATATAGTACCACCATACCAACTCAGTCGAAATGATTTATAATTAGCTTCTTATTAAGTAATCATAATTCGTGTTCAAATCACACACAATTTGAGGGCAGTTGTGGTTTACATAAATTCTTTCAATCATTTTTTTGCATCCTTGAATATTAACCTCATGTTATTTCTCAAATTTGTAGTATTTTCTATTGCGCCATTTTCAAGGGGAAATAGCTTAAGTTTAAATCAATTTTATGTTTTTTTTTCTAAGGATACAAGTCTTCCTGTTGGCGTCTTTGTTTGGACTGTTGAAAATTTAGGAGCAGAGGAAATAGAAGTATCAATAATGTTCTCACTTCAAAACGGCACTGGAGGGGCTTCAGATTTGGCAGGAGGTCACTACAATGAATCGTTTCTTTGCAAAGGTATATTCAGTGAAGTGAAGCTACATGACCAGAAAACTAAATGTCATACCCCGGTGAATCATCATGATGCAGGGTGTAATAATGAATCACAGACGCAGCCATGCGAACAGAATGAAACCTGCGTGCTGCATGACATTTCGGGTGTGCTGCTGCATCATGCTGACCCAAGTAACAATTATACTCTTGCTATAGCTGCCAAGCAAGTTTACGAGGTAAATGATACATTGCAAAATATTTTTTTGTAAATTTGGCCTAATTCTTAAAGCAGATGAACAAACAATCAATGAAGTAGACGTCATGTCGCCGAAAGAAAAAATGATCGACATTGCTTTTTTGCGAGAATGAAAGCAAGGTTGCCTGGTTAGTCAAACAGAGATATAAAATATAACTACTCACTCCTCTACCAGTCAGCTACAGTTTTGCTAAGTGAAACGTATTGCCTCCAAACGTTTTGATGAATATATTATACTATTATTATTTTCCATACTGTATGTTTGATTTTTATCAGCTTTTTTTGTCGATATTTATAAGTGATATTTATATATAAGATAATTATATATTTATATAAGATAATTTGCTACCAATTTAAATCAATTTTGTGGCATTGTTTTGTTTATTTTCGTTTTGTTGGTTGCTTTTATGAGAAAACTGAAAAAAAATATTCTTGCTTACTCTATATTCAAAATAAAAAAGAAATAATTCAGTTTGCCTCAGAAAACTTTTGAAACAACGTTGAAAGCAACACCCCAATTTCAAAGCGATTATCTATTGAAGACAAAGCGAGTTCCCTCAACTTGAAAATCAAAACATAGGGTTGACCGTAGGTTGCTTGTTTTGATTTTCCAGTTGAGAGAATTCGCTTTATTTATGGTGGATAATCGCTCTGAAATTGGTGTGTCACTTTCATTATTGTTACAAAATTTTCCTCTGTTGTTCATTTTACTTAAAATTATTTTTAAAATATTTGATGTTCTTTATCCTATTTTTATATTTTGTATGCTTCTTTGAGTATTAAGTGGTTTTGTTTGTCTCATTATCAAAGCATTGTATCCGTCATTGGTAAAAACGTTTTTATTCGCCAACTTTTTATTTTGCTTCTGCAGAATGGTCAAACGACAGTATCTGTGACATCGAAAGTGGCATTCGACTCGAGGACACCTTGTCGTAAAGTTTGGGACGACTTAGCAGATGATGGGATGCTCAGCAATAAAGCAGGTACATATATATATATATATAATGATTGAAAGAATTTACATAAACCACAACTGCCCTCAAATTGTGTGTTATTTACATAAACCACAACTGCCCTCATTTGAACACGAATTATGATTACTTAATATATATTATATATATATGAGTATATTTTTAAAATTGATTTTTTCATATTTTTGTGCTGTTTGATAAGTTTAAAGATTTCGTTTTTTAGAATTGCATACCGGCAAATATACTAGCAAAGGTTTTGTTCGCCTCCCACGTCTAATACTCTCAATTGTTATGGAAGTTGTACGTGGAGTAACGAAATTTTAACCTGGATTTATAAAAAATAAATTTATTCAGGTGATCCGAACAGAAAGTCTTACCCTGGACAGACTTTTGCTGCTGCAATCGCTGCAAAAACAAAAATTCCCGCAAATCAGAAACGCGATTTGGAGTTTGTGCTTGCCTGGGACATGCCTGTTGTGGAATTTGGATCAGAAAATGGCGTAAAATATTGCAGGTATGATACTTTGAAAATTTTTGCCAAGTTTTATTTAAGATTGAGGTGCAAATCATGCATTTCGTTGATAATTTTACTTTGCTTTTAGATGAGAGATGGATCAATCCGGGAGGGTGTAATTTGTGAGAAGTTTGATTAACCTCACCTAAATGGGATCCGAGAAAACAATGCATTCCATTTTTTTATTTCACCTGCGTTCACGTAAGTGGCGAGGCATCCTGGTTAGGTTAGGTGAGCTGGGGTTGCTCCTACTGCGCAAGCGCGTTATTGTTGTCTTCAAACCTTGTTTAAATTTCTCCATGCAAACGCAGGGCAAAGCTATTCAGTCTAGCCAGGCTGGTCAGCTTATGCAAACATGCTCTAAATCTCAATTAAATGTAAAAGTGTTTGTTTGTTGGTTGGACTGTTCTTTGAAGTTTTTTATAAGAAGTAAATTTGCTGCGCTTTTTCTGAATTATCGTTTGATTAGCATGAGAAAATTTTTTTTTATTCCCCAGTAGCAGTTTGTTTAGACTTCAAAAATAGCCAATCAATTGACAGTATTCATTATCATGTGATAAAATTGTGTGTGCGATGTAAACACTAAACAGCTTATTTCGAAGTGTCAACGAAACTGACAGCTGCTAGAAATATACATTCTACGAAAAATTAATCTAAACGAAGCGGAATAAAATATAATGAAATAAATGTTACAAGTTAGGTGTGTTACATGCAAGAGGAACGGAAAGAAAATGGAATCTAGGGATTACTTGAAACGTTCCGAGATGTGTATAAAATTTAATTTCGACTAGTTTACCATTTTAAAGATTTAATTATTTTCCGCACAATCCTTTTACGCTTTTCTAATTTTTTTTTACGTCTGACTTGACAATAGTAGTCACATTTACATTTAGTTAATTTATGGCGTATTCATATTTACTTGAGTTTCGATCTCAGGCTGTACACAGGATAATTGTTTTAATACTTAATCTATTTGAAAGTTTTTCTCAATATTTTCATGTTTTTTTGTGTATATAATTTTTATTCTGTCCATTTTAATCATATTTACTGATAGTTTTAAGTCTTAATCTATTTTGAAAGTTTTTCTTAATTTCGTTACGTTTTCGTTCAATTTCTATTTAGGCGTTACACAAGATTTTTTGGAGATAAAGGCAATGCTGGCCCATCTCTTTGCTGTTATGCAATGCTTAATTATTGTGAATGGGAGACTCGCATTGAAAAATGGCAAAATCCAATTTTAAATGACAGGTATTGGAGAAATGATTCTTCTATTTTGGGTACATAAATGTATCTTTTTAGGTATGGGTATAAGCACGGGCTTCAGGAAAAGTAAAGATCAATTTTATTACTTTGTCATTTTTTTCTTTCTCTACCTGTCCTAAATTCCGTGTTTTGATTTGTGACAAAAATAAAAACCCGGAATGTAGGACAGGTGGAATGAGAGAGATCGAAGTGGGAATATATAAAAACTTTATTTTTCCTATAAAGCCCGTAGTATAAGACTGAAATGTCAGAGACAAATATTGAAATTTATATATATACTATATTATAAACTAGTTCCTGAAAATATATGTACTATATTTGCCTTGACAATAAAAATCCAAACGTATCCGGCGTAGCCCTTCATAAGTAGTGAAGGTTATAAGATTAAAGATTAGCATGTATTGAAGATTTATATTGGTTTTTTAAAAATATGTATATGTATTTTAATATGTGACCAAAAAAAAATTTGCATTTTTTACCAATTTCAAAAATTTGTTTTCCTGCAACGCGAGAAGGACCAAGTTATTTTAGAACCTGCCGTTATTTTGGTAACGTTGACCAATGATGACGTAATTTTGACTGAAAAACCCTTACTCTGAGCTATACTATTCAAAACCTATGTAATAAAATTTAAGAAATATCTTTTGAAGCGTTTAATGCAGCTAATGACATTTTTGCATCATATTTATAACATTTCTAATAAAATGAAGTGATGGCAACTTGCAATAAAGTGATCGATCGATTTATTTATCCTAACAATTTATACCATGAATCAAAACCAGGTCACTTTTAAACCGGCAAAATTACATTGTTTTAAATCTGCTGGCAATATATTTGACATTGCTACAATTCATTTAGCCCTTATTGTATATGGGAACGCAAATGAGCTTGCTTGGTAACACACTCAAATTTTGGTGATTTTTCAAACGTCAGAACTTTTTTGGGTCACCCCGTAGAATAATAAACGAATACTAGGCTGCAAAATTATAGCCCAGAGTTTCTTTATTTTACTTTTATTTTAGAGCCACTCGCCGTGTAATTCGAATAATTTAAAAGCATTTGGCAAACTTTCATTTCAGTCTTTCATTACAGGGCCTTCTAATTTTTGAATTCCTACTATACGTAAAAGTAAATACAGTCAATATAGTACCTCAAGACCTTGTCTTCTTCTTTCAATAAACTCTGGATCAAATTTGTCTGTTGCCAATTGAAGTCTTTGCATGCTGATCTGTAAATGAAAAATACAAGTTATATTATATGGATTTAATTGGATAGATTTTCCTAAAAACAAGTGATAAAATAAAAATATCTAATTCCCATAATAAAAATGCAAATATATATACATTTACAGTTTACATTTTCGTTCCTATAAGCGATTAAAGCACCCTTTACTCATAATGCTGCGCACAAATCCACCTGTTCAAGGTAAGTCCGCCATTATGGAAATTTTCAATCTTTGGTGATATTGCATGTTTTTTTGAAAACCAATTTTAACATTTTTATGTGCATTACGTCAAAATTAAAATGATTTCAAGATTTGAAATCTGTAAGGACTTTCACTGACTGTGAAAATGATATTCGGCAAACATTGTTGCCATCAAAGACCTTATAATCTTTGTATTGCTATGAATTTGAAGAAAAAGCATGTAGAAACGCAAAAATTTATTGTTAAACTAAATTCTGGTGGCAGAAACTAATTCCAGAATCAAAAATGCAAAATTTTTATTTTATTTCTTGTTTTTCGCGGTATAATAGAGTTTTAATGCACAGATAAGAACCAAGACATTTAGATTATTATATCTAAAAAAATATTTTTACGAAAACGGAACGTGCAATTCATTTGAAGAAAGCTAAATAAAACAGACAATGCCGTGAGGTGTTAATGTAATTCAATTTGGTTACAAAAAAACAGAAATGATCAACAAAATTAAAGATTGGAAGTCTATATTGTAGCAGAATAAATCAAATGCCAAAAATAAGCAACCTCACCACCTTGTGTTTGCAAGGCGAAAAAGCAGTTTTGGACAGGTAAACGCAATATCACAGCTTGATTCAATCCACTGGAAACAATCACATCGTTGCCATACATACTCGTACATATTACAAGTTTAGATTTGCATATATGTGCGATGCATGCATGTGCAAAATACTGTTAACCCTTAAATTTTTAAAATCTGTTTATACTTGTCTTTATTTTGGGTAGTTTTGCGGAGTTACTTCAAACTTCAATTTTAGATGCATACAAATTTTGCTTTGTTATCACTTACCCTTTTCTCTGGAAGCGGTGGCATCACAATCTTTAAAATAAGAGAAAATAAAGAAATCAAAAATTAGATTATTGTGTTATATTCCATTAAAGCAAGACACAAACATACTTGTACCAACATTAACCATTTCCACACTAAAAAGACTTAAACCGTAGCGATTTCTCATTTAAAAAATTGGCTGTAGACAGAAAGATGTTTAGCCACTACAGTAGATACCCGCTATTAAGATTTGGCTTTAGCCTCATTGTTTAAAATTTAGCTTCATAGCTTAATTTTCAAAATTTTATATTCTCCAAAATGATAAAACGACAAATGAACACAATAATCTCCAACTTCGGTTGTGTGCATCTAGTCACGTGCAACAGAATCTGAAAATATCCAAACATAGTCAAAGTCAAAAATTTACTCACAAATGAATAAGTAGCCATTAGATAATTTCTCAACAGTTCAAATTCACTGTATCTTCTCCATAGAGCAGATCCAGCCTCTCCACTTGGGCTGGAATCAATTGGCCTGTTAGTGAATAAAAAATAATTATATTTTACATATGGTGCCATGAGTGGGTCGTGACGGACCACTGAGTATCATTTTACTCCAAACGTTGTGTATACTCTCTTAATTTTAAACGGCATGCAAAAATGTAGACTCCGCGTCCTCTTGCCATTCAAAAAACACGAATGGGATAAAATGGCACACTAGAAATAAACAAAACATCAAATAGAGACCTTAATGCACAAACTGGGTCCTTAATCGGAGAGATTTTAATGCACATATCTTGGAATGAATACAAATCCACTATGGGGGTGTACCGCTGAGATTTTATAAACCCACATATCTCTAATTTTCAAATTTTCGTGTATACCTAACATTAAGGTTCTATATTGTTCCAAATTACGAAACATTAAAGATAATTTTTAATACCTAATCCAACGTTAAAACAATTTTGCTAAAAATCGTACGCATGTTTAGGGGGTTGGCTGCCTTCAGACGCATCCTTATCTGCGGCGCATACCTGTACCCAAATATTGGGGTGCAGCCTAAAACAAGTACAAAAAAGCAAGCAAAACATAATCAATAAAGATTTCAAAAGCCTACCCCACTTAGAAACAGAAAAAACAAATCCCAACAATAAAATAACAAACAAGACGCCAAAAACAGGAGAACATCAAAAAGAATAAAAAAATATTACCACCCCCTGCTAAACCAGGGAACAAGCGACAACCATCAAGTCATCTTCGCCCAATAATTATATGGTGTATCCACAACCCAAACTGTAATCTTGGAAATATGCATGGTGGCACAAACGTGAATGACATTAAATGATTTTTCCAACTTTGAAGAAAAAGTATTTTGTCTGACTAACATCTTTGTTTTTTCTTGAATTACTTTCATTTATTCAGCAAAAATATTATCATCAAAAAACAATTCATGCAATCCACATTGAAAACGATAAATGTGTGATATTTATATACAACAGAACAAGCTTTCTAACATAATTTTGATTCACATCCTTCGCATTCTTAGGACTGTTTCGAAATCATCATTACCTAAAAGCTTTAGTATTTTTTCCAATAGGAAACATAAGTAAAACTTTTTGCATTTACAAATATTTTTGAACTAAAATCTGAACTGATGAAGCCCCTAGGTGTCCGTGCTTTGTAACTTTTCGTGGTTGAGCTAAAAGACATATAGCAGCCATTTGGAACGAAGTGAATTATATTTCTTTTTTTTTCTTATATTTCTTATAAGTGTTTTTTTCTCTGAATTCTACAAGAAATACCTGAGCACTTTCTCCTGTTTCTACACCAAATGGCGAAACTAGGGCCAAAGGTCACAACAAATAACATGCAGTAATTTTGATTAGGTTCACTCAAGCCACACATTGCTTAGCCTCGATATTTATGTAGAAAAATCTGTTTTTTATATTTACCAAACATTTTTTGGGAATTCTGAAGTATTCTACTGCTCCAGGGCTGAAATGAAGAGTGTACTTGTGTACATAACATAAGGAAAATATTAAAATGTTTTCATTGTGCTTCTTGTGGAAAATGTAAACAAATTCCAAAAAAATAGACCAAAAAAATGTCCTCCTTTTTGAAGGGTTGCAGTGTAATTCTTGTTGGTTTTTAAATATTCAATAGAAATGTATTCGAAAGAATAACATAGAGTTTGAGATATCAGGCATGCGTCTGGAGTAATGTTAAAGTAAAACTAAAATTACCCCATAATTTAAGCTTTAGAGTTGATTCGAAGAAGTCGCCATGAATGCCAATCCGTAAATTGAATATCTAAAACAACCTCCTTACTGTACACGAAATCCAAAGAATGAATTTTTTAACAAACAAAAATTCTCTTTTGGTTGGATTTTTTCAATTGTAATTATGGGATGGGGTAAAGAGTTCACCAATATTTTCAGAAAACATCTCAAAAGGCTAAAGTCTTACCTTTTAGCGGAGAAATATCCAATTTCAAAAAGCCTCATCTTCAGCCAAAACCAAGGCTATAATTACAATTACAATCTTAGCAAAAAAATATCGAATTTTGAAAAGCACATCTTTCAGACAAAACCAAGGCTATATAACATTATCCACATTTCCAAAGCTAAAACAAGGAACGCCCCACAATCCAAAATGAACCACAATGACCCTAAATGATCCAAAACGACCCACAAACCGACCACAATGATTCAAAATGACCCAAAATGAGCAACAATGACCGACAAATGACCAATAATGACCAAAAACAGTCAACGGAAATATAATTACACCCTTCACAAAAGAGCATGGTGACAAGGGATCGCTAGTACCGGGTACTGGTAGCAAAAACGGTGGTACCTATCACATTTTCCGGGAAACTAAACCTCTTGATGTGTTATAGAGCAGTCAAGAACAATCAAGCCGATTGCACCAACAATTAAACTGTTGAACTTTGAAAATAATTATCTATAAATGAGAGATAGAAAACGTATTACATTAATTCAAATAATATCATACATAGTTTTATGATAATGAGTATGAATATATCTTTTCACTAAAATTTGTCTTGATACATATTTCTATTTTTAAATTTTTAGCAAAAGGTGCTTTCAAAACCTGTTTAAATTAGTTGATTTTAGATAAACAAAATTAGATCTGTTCTCGCATATTTCCTGCTTTTCTCCACTCTCTTTCCAGTGGTGGCGTTAGAATTCCTAAAAAAAATGGCTGGACTTATCTGAAAGGAAGACTGGAATTTGCCAACAATTTCCTTTTCTCCTGGCAGTGTAATTCTCAACAGAGGGGAAGCCCCTTCCAGCTCTACATTTGATTTTTACTGCAGTCGCACAAGCGCCACAAATTTTCCCACACTCACAAAGTCTTGTTCATACTACATGAAATTTGAAAAGGCGACGTCTCTTGATGCAAATTTGTCAAATTCAGATATAATTTTCAAGACCTGGTAAATCCAATGTGTCCTGCGAATGCCGGCATTGAGGAGAAGACCTGCCTAGGAATGTAAATTTATGGTTTTTGACTACATAAATACTAGAAAGATTTTCAAGGCAATCTTGAATTGCATTCTTGCCACTGAACACTTTGAATAAGCTGAGCTGACACTGTTTGTATAGGAACATAATCTATTTTTTATCTAATGTCCTGTCCTTCTTATTTTTCGTAACAGTATTTACTGGACTATGTATGAAATTGTGTTTTGTAATTGTACTTTGTTCAGGTCACCCACAAGTATGTAACCATTATTTTAACAATTTTTATCATCCTTCCCCTGATTCGCCTTCCTCAGATCTTAGAGGGGGCGTTTTTTTGGAGAGGGGTGTTTAATAGAGAGGGGCATTTGTTAACAAAATAAACTTTTCTCGAAAAGACGTACTAAGAAATCATCTACTAAATATAAGATGCTTATCTACGGGAGTGTGCATATTTATACTAAATGGATAGTGTCTTTCCATTCTCCGGCGGAATTGTCTTTTGATTATCGAAAACATTGCGGCAAAAGCTTAAATTTCTTGTTTATGCATTACACAAGTCGCATTCATTTACTTTCCCCACAAAATGTTCATTCGTTTCCAAGTTTAAAATGTTTCAACTCAGGACAAGCATCCTTGTACTTCTTGGCGAATGCTCAAGTGAGATTCACTTTGGTTCTCCAACGTAAAAATGCAATGTAAAGAACTAATCAAAACAATTTATAAAAGACAAGACCAATCTTGTTCTGGATTAAGAATACCTGTAATCTTTCCAAAAATTTTTGATTTTTTAGTTGCTTTTAGAATCATGATACTTGTCATTCCTGATATTTACCATTACCGGGTACCAGGTCGTATGGTACCTGGCACCAGACTGTATGGTACCTATTACTGGACCATACATGGTACCCAGAAGGTGCTCCTTGGTATTGTGGTACATTTTCACTGTCACCATCCAATAAAAAACTTCTAAGTAAAGTTAGTTTCATGTTACAGACTGACATTTCATTCTTTTCATATTTTGTTTCATATTTGGCACCTCTTGACCCTCTCACACATCACACACTACTACTATACTAAACACAAAATCTGACATCGAAAACGCCAGCTTGAAAAACGAATGCCAAAAATCTAATTGATCAGCTTTAGTTTATGAGTCAATCTATGAAAAAAATCTAAACACAAAATCTGACATCGAAAACGCCAGCTTGAAAAACGAACGCCAAAAATCTAATTGATCAACTTTAGTTTATGAGTCAATCTATGAAAAAAATCTAAACACAAAATCTGATATCTAAAACGCCAGCTCGAAAAACGAATGCCAAAAATCTAATTGATCACCTTTAGTTTATGAGTCAATCTATGAAAAAAAAACGCAGACACAAAACCCAACATCGTCGACTGCAGTTTGCAGTTTATAAAATGATCGTTTAAAAGCCTGAATGTGCAACATGAATTTATCACCTATGTACATGGTGCGGTAAAAAAGTTAGATAAAACACGGTCAATACGCAAAAAATTCTAAACAGCTTCGTAAAAAGAACCAGAAACTCTCAAAGTAACATCATTCGAAATTTACGATGGATCCGAGTTTTGAATATCTACGTATTTCATACGTCTAGGATGCTCCAATGCAAACCGTTCGATAATTCTAGCGGTTAAACCTCTTCATCAGGATGAACATGTAGCATGGCAAGACCATTCACTTGATTTTGACCCATTGTTCTTCGCAAATAGGTCTTTAACCGGCGTATAACCGAAATGGATCTCTCACACGAACAGGACGTTACAGGAATGGTTGCTGAAATTCGCAGTGCAGTATGCATATTTGGGAAGGTCATTTTATCGATAATTGGAAGAAGGTGTTCAAGAGATGTTGGGACTGTTCCTTCAAACAACTTCCAATAAGTCTCCCATGACTTTAACTCGGACGACAGAAATCTAACTTCTGGAAGGTCGTCTTCATACATTACTAGAAACCTTGAAAACTTCTCAATCTAGTTATGATCGGCCAAAACCGTAGTTGGCAGCGCATAAAATGCATCAAACAAAGAAAGGTCTTTTTGGCGAAAAACGTGTTTGAATCTGATTACAGAGATGATCTAAGAATGGAATAGAAAGGAAACGCCTGTAGTACTCAGAAGGAGTGTCTGATGGAATGTTGGAACGATGAATTTGGACTCTTGCTGTTCTAGGTCGAGATGGAACCATCCCAATGCTATTCGCAAGCTTCGCCCCGCCGTACCATTCCTCGTGTGACAGATAAATTTACTTGCGTATTCTTTAGAGCATTGCAAACAGTAAAATGACCTATTCCACTGATGCAAGTAGGTCGATAGTCGGTGGCTGAAGCTGCTTTGTCAGTGGTAGGGTAACCTCTAAAAGACCGGAAACAGCTACAAGACAGACAATAAACTTGAAGGCAGCAGTGGCGTGAAATAAACCATTCGCATCCTTCACAGAATCGACAGTCCAGGTTCCATTTGAGTTGTCTTTAATTGACTCAAGAGCATCAACCATAACGATAAATACTTCAATAAATACTGCCAAACCATCGATTCTGGCCACCCAACGCGTATGCCAGACATCAATCAGATGTTTGTGCTTTGCAAGAGGCAAAAGGTCTGAATACTTTTCTTTGAAAATAGCGAATCTTTTTGGATAGACATCAAAGCATTCGCTTACGACTCTAACATGGCCCCACGTGTTATATACTTGTTGAATTATACATGCCGAAGCAACACAAAGATTGAGGACGTGAGATTTGCAGTGAACATACGATGCCTTTGGATACTGTTTCTGTATCAATGTGGCAGCTCCATTGCATTTGCCGGTCATATTGCCGGCGCTGTCACAACCCTGACCCCGGCAAAGACTAGGCTGAAGGCCCAAGTCCTTGACAACCGTCAAAATCAAATTAGTAATATTTTTCCCTGACTGACCATCGCTGCAGTGAAAAAAGCTAAGGAATGCCTCGCGGATCATTGAGGACTCGTCAACAAAACGAAGCACAATAGCCATTTGCTCAAGTTTGCTGATATCCGCTGCCTCATCTGCTAGAATGGAATAGAATTTAGATTCTTTGATCTCATCAATGATATGTTCAGTTATCATCTTACTGCAGGTAATTATGATCTTATTCTGAGTGGTCTTCGATCTATAGGCTGCAGATCGAGACGCATTAGTAATGTGTTCGTCAAACAGAGTGTTGTTACCATGTTTACCGAGATATCCAAGGATAGCCTGAAGATTCCCTGAGTTATTTTTTACATCATCGAAATACTTTGCATGATCATGATGACCTCAACGTTATATTTTGTCTCTCACATAATATGATGGCGTCAACAATGGGTACCAATTTTTCTCTGTTCATCTTTATCTGATTACGAACAATTGAGTTCAGTTTAATGTCAAAAGATCTATTAAAGGTGTAGTCAAAAAATTAGTCAGTTTAGCTTCAGTCCCAAAACAAACACAATCTAAGCAGAAGGCACCATCTAAAACGTCAGAGTAAACTAGCCATGAAAATTGCGAAAACCAATTTTTTTGGAACTTTCTTCCAGAGGTATGGTTAGGAAAGCTATAGGATGGACCTGGTTTCCAAACATTGCACATCAATGAATACTTTTCTCATCAGAAAAAGAAAATATATCCTTATAGAAATTTCCTATATCATTCCCATTATCACTGGCAGTTTTCTTTTCCAAAACAATGCTAGGTATCTCAGCTGTATTATCATTCAAATTTTCAGGAGCAGCAGATGCAGACGTAGAAGCAGATGACTGAATGGATGATTTGGCATGGCTGACTTTCTGACAAACATAGAGTTTATCAATGCCTGCTTTGTTTTTGTCTCTGTAGATTTTAAAACTAATGGTTTTGGCTTCACAGAAACTTTGGCTTCTTTGTAAACGGCAGATACTTCTATCTCCCATCAAGCAAGAATCAAATGCTTTAAGAGACACAGTGTGAAAAAATGCATTGTTTGTATTGATGCCCTTTTCATATAGAGATTGTTGATATGTAAGGATGACTTGAATAGTATTGAGCAATCAAATACAGCTCTAAACAAATGAGATCTCTAAGACAAGTTGACAAAGACTCATCTCCAACCAAAGCAATAGAACAGGAGTTATAAACAATTACCATCTCCATTAGTTCTACAAAACATAAAGTAAGATTGATCAAGCAAAGCTTCATGTATAAAACATTGGTGTCAGTTAAGCATTAAATGGCAATAACTGTCAGTGAACTGAACACTCTCAAAGTTATGATTTCCCATGAGGCAAGAAAAGTACAGAAAATTTGCAAGTCTTGATAGAGATTTCATGATACATTGTTGAGCAGAATCCTCCAGCAAAGTCTATGCACAATTGTCAAAAAAGTTAATTTCGGTTTGCACAGTGCACAAACTACACTTGTATAAATATCATCACTTGTGAACTACACTATTAAAAAAAAATAATTTCACACATATTCAATGATTTTCTTGAATTTTTATAGCATGCATAATGCAAACTAGACTAATTAGAATAATATGAAACAAACAATTCTAGAAGTTATCAGAAATGGCAACAGAACATACACTGAAAAACAAAATTTAAAACATTTTGAGCCTCTTTTTGGATATTATGAAATTTAAGAATATAGCCTTCTTCCAAAATCATATATATAGTTATTCAAAACAGAAAGCTATCTTTATAAATTTAGCTTGCTAAATTTTGCTAATGGATGAAACACATAATCCATTTTGTGATTGAAAATGCCATAGTGAGGTTTTGAAAAATCCCCTCATTAAAAAATCCCTCATTAAAAATGTCCATGCAATATATTGTTAATTTACTTTATACAAAGACCTTTATATGATAAAGTGATACGATAATAGTTTGTTTTGCAGTGTGAAAGTGTGCTCTCAGTCTCCAGTCTCTCTTCTTGACAAAAGTTTAAAATCAATACTTAAAATGTCATGCCTATACGTTTCCAATCATAAAATAGATAATGTGTGTCATCCCTAAAACAATGTAACATTGTATAATATGGTATGGGAAATTGTGTTTGATATATTGCTGGCTGCGCTTATATTTAAAAATTTGGTATATTTTTGAGTTTTTGACAAATTTTATTCTTGTCGAGAGCTTTTCTGGTGCAATATTAGTTTTCTGTGACATTCTTATGCTGCTCTGGGGTGAATTTTTTCTCAAAATATTATTTATTGCTGATATAAGAGTATGGGTCAAAAATTCTCAAAAATTGGTATATTTTTGGGTTTTCAAAGAAGAGGCTGTGTCTCAATCAAGGTTGATTGATCATGATGCCCCATATATATCATCTAGATTGTAAAATTTTTATTTTGTGCAAAGAATGCAAATTAAAACCTTTAAAATTTGAGCAGGAAATTTGTCAAAGTCAGCTATTTTGTGTATAAATTTGACACCTTTCATGCACTGCATGAGAGAAGATGGATTTTCAAAATCTCAACTTTGATGGATTCCAACAGCAAACATGCAAGGGAAATAGTTGATTTAAAAAATGCATGGACAGAAAACAAAGAGAAACTAGTTGTCCTTCCCACGGCACAGGCCTCACTTTACAGCCTGGATGAGCTCATGGCAAGTCTTTAACTTGAAGAACTTGTTAGTGTTTTAAAATTGGTCTTGATATGGCAACCTATGCCATATTTGGGTAACCCCCCCACCCCCTCTACAGAAACATTTTTGGGCATTAATCAATTTCGGGGAAAAGATTTTAATATTTCATTTTATAGTCTTTCTTTCTTCCTCCTCTCCTTATTTGAAACCCTGATTAAAGGATAAGAAAAAATCCTTTAGTCATACTGACCTAAAAATAGAATTTTTCCCAAACTTTAGACTCATCAACTAGACTACTCTTTGTGCAGTAGCAAAAGTTGTCTGCATGTAATCTGTGCAGCATTGAAATTAAAATTTGTTTATTTATCTTACCAAGCTGGTTGACAATAATTGGCTCTTTCTCTTTGACTGTTTGGAAACTGTAGCCCAGCAAAATGACAGGGCCTTGCTCCTGCCACCAAAACCACACTTTCGCCCAGTTGATAAAAACGTTTCGGCTTCCGAAATGGAAGATTTTTCTTATTGTACCTTTTTCTTCTTGGCAAAGAATGGATCAGCCAGTAGCTTTTCCAAATCTTTTTGCTGCTCTTTCGTGAACATTTCAATTTACATCATAAAACCATTAATTAAGCAGCATAGTTAGTGAAGATTTAAGAAAGAGGACTGCCAAAATTTACGAAAGAAGCATGGAATGGTTAGGTATTCATGATCTGGTCATGAATTCATCTCCAATCTGGCATTTCAAAAGAAATTTAATTGCAGTGTTGGGGCTCCCATCAGATCTCAGCCCTGTTCACCCAAATCACTGATTGGTTGGCTTGAATTTTTTTAAACTTCACTGGGGCTTCTGTGAGCCGAAAAGAGCTTCTGAAAACTAATAGGTGATTGGAACTAAGGAATATAAACGATGTTGAAATCATGATTAAAAATTGGTTCTTATTGTACATGGAGAAAGGATAAGTTGAATGGCTACTTTGATTGAAAGATATCACATGAATTTCTTTATTTTCTAGTAGGTAATATTCAAAATAAGAATTTTCTAATAATTACATAATTAAAGAAATTAATTCATGAAAATCTGACTGGGGCACAAGCCACCCCAGATCTGCGCCTGACTCACTGAAGAAACTCCTGAAACTAATTGAAAACACAGCCACAGCCACAGTAAAATTATTTTACTTTAGCTTTTGTTGTCTCTGTTATTTTAATAATAAAATTATTTTATTAGCTTGTTCCTGTTGGACAAACAAGGGGGTCAGGGGACCTAAAATTACCATATACGTGATACAGTTTATATACATGCATAAGAGTACTGCTACTGCTTACTCTATGCTGGCTGACTTTTTGAGAAAATATTATGAAAAAAGGCCATCATTTTCATCCAGCCGTTATATTAATAATCAAAACCATTAGATTACAATCATACACATACCATCTAAATCATACGACAGCACTTACCTTGTTTCCACGAGATACACAGTATATGGTTCTTTGAGAATTTCGGTTTTTCTTCTCTCGGATTCAACAACAGCCACTTCCATGGCATTTAATAACGCCCCATCTGGAAAGTATAATTTTTTGGAGTTTCTTCGCGCGGCCATGTTTATTGATCTCTTCTCTTCCTCGATAAAATTCAGTCTGAAAACCACGGTGACAGGCTACCACCTTTAAAAAAGCATTGTTGTTTGTCTTTATTTCAAAAGTCTGCACGCGGGCTATTGTTAGGTGGGTCACGGGTGGGTGGTTTACTAAAGAATGAGTTACTCGTAACTCGTAGGTATGAGTAAACTCGTAATTCGTGGAATACAACTCATGGATTAGAAATCCACTATGGTGGCGGGGCTGTAAATCAATTTATGCATTTTGCGTGTGTTATATTTACTGTCAGCTTAACATGATATTTTTGCTTTGATGATACATACTGTATTTTGGAAAGAGCAAATTATTTTGCAAAGAAGGATTGATGTTTGATGCTAACTACGGTGTCCATGCGCCCGTTCCATTTTATCCAGGGCCAGACCAAATGTACCCTAGAGTTCTGAAAGAGATTGTCGAAGTCATTGCTTACCCATTAAACGAGTTTGCTAAATTACGTGCCCGACGTGCCCACGTGCCTTTTTCATTACGTGCCCTCGTGCTCTGACATAGTACGTGCCCTCGTGCCTTTTTTAATACGTGCTCTCGTGCCTTTTTTATACGTGTCCTCGTTCTCTCAGATAAGAAAAGAAGGTCCTGAAGGGGGAAAAATGGGATCTGGGATTTGCTTAAAATGGCAATGAAATTTGATGGACTGGGCTGGGAATAACAACAGTAAAAACAATAGACTGGGAATGGAATTTGATAACGGACTGTGCATCTACGAAAAAGTAGCAAGGAGTAAGGACCCTTCTTCAGGACCCCCTTGTATATCTCGTGAAAATTTATATTTAAATTTATAATAAGCACTATTTCTAATAATTTTGTCTTGTCATTACTGAGCCTTGGCGAACTGTGTGAACTGCCCATGCAGATAATAATAATACTAACTGCCCATATATATATTTATCATTATCTCTATGGAACTGCCAAACTTTCTAATTTAAAAAATGCGTGTACTATTTCACTCATTGCACATCTTGCGACGCTTCTATTTCTGATTGATCTTGTTATGAAATTTTTTGCTCATCTAACGACGTTCAAAATTGCCTGAATCTTGAATAACTTTAAAGTATGATTTCATGACACTCCCCTTTTCAAGAGAGCTTGAACTTTTGAACAAAAGAGCAAAAGATAAACAAAGTAATTTCCAGACATTGTATTATGTTAACCTTACGTTATGTTATATTATGTTAATTATTACGTTATGTTGTATGTTAACCCTTTATATAAATTATATAAATTTTCTTTGATAATGACAGTCTCTTTCTTAAATTTGTGAAAATTGTATAATGCTATCCTTACAATATTATATAATGCTATCCTTATATTATATGTTAATCGTGAATACGTTATATTATATGTTGACTGTCTCTTTTTGTGCCTTTCTGAACGTTATTTCAAGTAAGAAAAAGGCACGAGGGCACGTACATACTGAGGGCACAAAGGCAAGTAGGGAAAAAGGCACATGGGCACGAGGGCATTTAAATAGTGAAGGCCCGAGGCACGTAAGGGAAAAAGGCACGTGGGCACGAGGACACGTCACGTACATAGTGAAGGCACGAGGGCACGTAAGGAAAAGAAGCATTTAGGCACGAGGGCACGTACATAATGAAGGCACGATGGCACATAAGGAAAAAAGGCACGAGGGCACGTGGGCACGTACATAATGAAGGCACGAGGGCAAGTAAGGAAAAAGGCACGAGGGCACGTAATTTAGCAGACTCCCATTAAACATATCTTCAATAAAAGTATGGGCGCTGGTGTTCATGTAACCCCTATTTTTAATAAGGTGACAAACATGTGAAAGAAAAATACCGACCAATAGTCTGAAATACAGGGGCGCAGTGGCTGGGTGGTAGGGGGCGGCGTAAATTCTGTCGGAAAATTCGAAATAAACATGGGTTTCTCGGAAAATTCTTACAACCGACAAGTTAAAATTTTCTGACTCAAAATCATGTCGGAAAATAAGAAAAGACATGATTTGTCGGAGATTTAAAATAGTGGAAAAATTGAAACTAACGTATGAGCTTGTCGGAAATATCTTACCCGGAATCAAACAGCTAGATTATCATTAATAATTATCATGATATAATTAATTCTAAACAACGAAACATTCTTTTATTTGTGCGTAACTTTTAATACTTGGTAATAACATTTGAAGTAATAACATTTAAAGTTACTAGAATATTTATCAAATAACGACGTTTCGGGCTTGACCCGTTATCAAGTAATAAAAAGAATGGAAGAATCGTTACAAAGTAATGAATAGAATGTGGCGCACGATAGATAGAATGGAAGTAGATGTGACGCAGAGAGAATATAAAAAAGGAAAGAACTAGGCGATTGCGCAAAAAACACTGCCAATTAACCTTGTTCATTATTTTATATGAACAAGGTTAATTGGCAGTGTTTTTTGAGCAATCGCC
>JAYJMH010013734.1:0-22107 GCA_036873815.1 Phacellophora camtschatica | reverse complement strand
ATTTTCAAATTTGTAATCTTTGAAAATTGTTAGTCCTGCCGGGCAGGACCAGCAGGACCTCTAGCTTCGCCACTGGTGTACTTAGGTCCTTGGTGTATATAGTGTAAATAAACATTGCCACCATAATATCCAACTGTGTTGAGAAAATATTTTCTTAAATTTCGAGAAGAGAGGGCTCCATTTTAACAAACTTGATTTGATTAGATTATTATATATGCTTCGGTTTTGCTGTGCTATGGATGATTAGAGACAGTTTGGTTAACTAACTGTGTTGAAAATATTGGCACGCTACAAATCTATTGACCAACTTTTTCTCAAATTTCAAAGAGATAAGGTTCCATTCAACAAACTTGATTAGATTAGATGATGTATGCTTCGGTTTTGCTGTGCTATGGATAATTAGAGTATGTTTGGTCCCCCAACTGTATTGAAAATTTTCAACAAATAAAAAAATTATAAAAATAATTAAAAAAAAAAACTAAAAAAATTTATAATTATATTATTACTTTTTCTTTCTTTTTTTTGGTATAATTTTTATTTTTATATGTAGGAAAATCTGGCTCTGTTCTTAAGTGGTTATATTCTTATTGTTAAAAAGTGGTTATATTCTTAACATACGTTCCACTGGGTATGTGGGAAATTTTTCAAATTCTTGGCTACAAGAAAGTTGGCTTTAAGGTACGTTTCGCTCTTATTTCGTTTTATGTTTAGATAATTATTCAACTATGATATCAATCGAAAGCTGGCATGGAGCTTTACTCGCCATTGTATTTTATTTTAGTAATGTTTAAAAAAAATGTAAGTGTAACAAGCGTATTTACCCCACCGCCTTTTCTTCCTGAGTTGTTATTAGGCTCGATTATAGTAGGTTCGATTTCCATCCTTTGCTTCTTGCTCTGGTGGCCTTCTTTCTCTTCTGCAGCCAAACCATTGATTGGGAAAGTTAAAAAATCAACTCCGGGAAACTCCGAAAAATTTCGATGTTTTCACGAAAACAAATATGGATTTTTTGCTGGTAAGTTTTTCAGCAAAATTATAATTTTAGACAACTAGATTGACTGTCGTAACAAAATATGGTTTATACATTACATTAATAAATTATTGACGGGGAGTTGTTTTGCAACATTTTTAAACTTTAGATTGCTAGAGTCTGGCGTACCTATTTCTAGTTCAAAAGTGCATTTCTAACATGTGATGGAAATGACAAAGATAGGGATTTCCCAAAGAAAAAAATTTGAAATGTAGAACGCTATATGGACTGTCATGTCATATTTTGTAGAAAGAATGCTTGTCGGCAAATGCCTGTGCCCCTCCACTTTTCATTGTAATATATAGCCAAATATGCACGTTTATGAAGATTTTTGTCGGAAAAGTGGCTATTTCCTGTAAAATATCTAACCAAATATGCCCGTTTACATGCTCGTTAACACTTATATATTTTTCAATACTTTACTTACGTGCCCCGAAAAATGAAAAATACCCCTTTTTGTTTGTGCGCCTTCACTTTTTAAAACGTTCCTACGCCCTGTCTCTATGTACAGTATGTATACACTGATATATTATGCTGGCATATCCAGCTCTTGCAATCTCCATGTACACTATGTACACTAAAGACCTAAGTACACTGATATATTATGCCAACATATCTTTCCCTTCTTGTCGCTATGTAGACTTTGAACACTAAGGAGCTAAGTACACTGATATATTATGCTGTCATATCCAGCTCTTCCGATCTCTATGTACGCTATGTACACTAAGGACCTATGTACACTGAAATATCATGCTGGCAAATCCTTCATCTCTACACTGCTACAATAGTGTCAGATTAATTTGAAGTTTCTATCTTCTTGACACTAATTATTGTTGTGTAGTACTAGTGCTGCTGAGACATGGTTCATTACGTTAGAAGATGCACATATGAAAGCTTTGCCATTATCAGCTGATACATGGTCTAATAGCTAATCTAAGCGAATATAATTTTAACAAAATAACATAAAGTGAATAAAATATAAACTGGATATACATTTATTATTTCTTATTTTGTGATAATATTATTGTGTGTTTTCTAGGCCTTTTTTTGTAAATCGTACATAGAAATTTGGAGAATAATGTGAGGAATTTTTTGTTGGGTATAGCTTGTTTACTTCGTTAAGCACAAGGTTTCTTTTGTTGTCATTTGACTGGCATATTATTATTAAGATAAATTGTGTTTCGTCTTCAACGAGGCCAGGGCATGTTTTACAGAACCTACTTTCTCTTGGAGCAAGTCTAGATTTGGAGCAAATATTTCAAGGGAAGAAACTTTCACGGGAAGAAAGTTTCGCGACTCGAATAAAACGCGAAATTTTTAGAATTACCTTTCGCGAATAAAGCAAGATTTTTAGAAAATATTTTGCGGGAAAAACTTTCCAGATTTAGCAAAAAAAGTAAATTTCGCGCGAATGTACTTTCGAGAATTAGATTTTTATCAGATTTTATATTTGGTCTCAAAATATTCCATACATAATTACAGCAGCATTTTTATTTTTAAAAAATTGTTTTTAAAGATTATTTTGAAATCCTCGAGAGGGCTGTCCCAATCATAATCGTCATCAGCATCGTCATCATTTATTTGACGACCGCAAAGGCCAATTTCATCCTCACCTAGATTGCAAAGTATTGTGAAGCAAAGTAGAGGACAAAATGATATTTTCTTTCGTAGTCATCCTTTACCTGGGGAATTCCAGTTATTGAAAATGAAATTTTCTCGAGAATAAACTTTCACGAATTTCAAATTATTGTAACTTTCGCGAGGATAAACTTTCGATGAAAAACGCGAAAGTTTCTTCCCAACGCCCCAACGCTACTTTCCAAAATCGCAATTGTGTCACGTGACATATAGTCACATGAGAAGAAACCAACACAACCTTACAGGAAAACCATATTTTTCGAAAGTGGAAGTATTATGGTATCTGGTCATCGTGATTTGAGTTTTTGTGGAACATCGAAGTCACATCCATGCTATTTTAAACTTGGATTGGGACTTACTTGAGAAGACAAAGAAGAACGACATTGCAAGAAAATTTCTGTCTGGCCGGCTGGGCCTAAATACTTGGTTCTTCTCACAAAACCACACCAAGCTGCAAGGCTGGGGTTGAAGATAAAGACATTGCAAAGAACAATAACATAAGTTGGAATAGAGGGATCCAAACCTAACAGTTGGAAATAATATGTTGATGGCATCAATAGATCAAGGAGACTTGACCTCACCTTTAATTAGAAGATCAATGGCTGGTTCAATTATAAGCATTGCCAATGGCTCGCAAGATTACCTGGAGATGTCACGAACCCGTGGTGGAAGCAGACCTAAATTTGTTATGTTTTGTGTCTTGTCTTGTGTTATGCTTGAAAGGCTAGCTTATTACAGCTTGCTTGGTAATCTGACTATTTTCATCAATACAATGCTAGAATGGACACCAAGTCAAACACTCATCACCACACTGATCTTTACTGGTATCACATGGATTTCCTGTTTCATTGGGGGGTTACTAGGGGATGCATATTATGGAAGGCAGAACACAATTATTCTGGGGCTTATTGCTTATATCACTGGATTTCTTTCACTGCCTTTCATTAGTTGGCTTGTGAAAGATAGTTCTACTAAACAAGGAACACAACCATACATTGTTATTTGGTTCATCGTTACATTGCTACTTATATCTTTAGGAGAAGGATGTTTTAAATCTAATGTGTCAACATTTGGGGCAGACCAACGTCCATGCTTCAAGGAAGGCAAAGAAGATCAATTTTTCACTTATTTTTATGGAGCTATCAACGTTGGCTCTCTTATTGGTTTTGGACCAACTATTTATTTGCAAGACAAACAAAATTTCACAAAAGGTTATGCTGTGCCAACTGGATGCTTGATACTTGCATTGGCAATTTTCTGTCTTCCCATTAGAAGGTTTTATTACTGTTTACCACCAACGCCAAACATCCTTAAAAAGCTTTATGAAATCATAAGGGAAGCCAAGAAGACAAAAAGGCTTAACACTAAAACGTTAAGGTATTAGCGCTTCCACATCATTATGTGTATATAGGCCTTCCCTATTACCCCCATTCCCACTTAAAGGCACACTTCAACCTCATTTAAGGTGCACACGCTTATATCTGGAAAGCTTTTTATATTCTGAAAAATTCAAAAATCTTGAATTTCTTCTTGTAAGTGTATGCACCTTAAGCAGTGTTAAAATGGTATATAAATCTTCATGTTAACGTTTCTGAACAATAAGTTGTACTTAAAATGTTCTTAAATTGTTCTTATTTTTGCACAGCTTTTTCTTCTTGTGGTACTTTAGGTTTTAAAATTAACTGAAAACATTTCTAGAAAGTCCATTTCTCAAATTCAATGCTACTGTCTGATGTTGATCAGGAAATGTGGAAGTGTAGAGTAGCCAATGAAATGCTATGACCTTTGTTTTGGGTCAGCATGCTTTTAAACTTCAGGGGCAGAATTGAATTCATGGAATAGACTTTCCAGAAATGTTTTTATTTCATTTCAAAATTTTTTTAAATATTAATTTTATTCTCGTTTTTCAGGAAGGATATCTCCAAATCTTGTAGAATAGCCAAAAAAGTAGCATAACCTTTTTCTTGTCCACTCATTATGTAATAAATGTTTACCTTTTTAGCAGTCAAATTGAGAATGCTGGAAGTGGTTGCTATGAAGACTTTGTCCCGATTAAGCACTGGTTAGATCGAGGTATGCTGAAATATGGAGGCTCGCATCTTGATACTGATGTTGAAGAAGCAAAATCTTTATTAAAGATTTTACCGATTTTTGGCTTCCTGATTGTTTACTGCATATTATACTATCAGGTACATAGTCATCATTACATACAAAAATAGAAGCCATCAAAGTCATTTTCAGATATATTTTGAATCCATAAAAAATTTTAAGCAATATTTATTAAATCGAAAAGTTAAATAGTTTTATGAGCTAATGAAACGTAAACAGGAGATTTTTCGAATAAAGATACAAATTTATTTGTAATTTTATTTATTCATTAATTTTATTATTATTTATTTATTGTTTATTTATACTAATTCACCAGGAGACCCAAAGGACTATCTCCGTAAGGCCTGATCTCCGTTTGCAGAGCTGTAGCTCAAAATCCTTGAGACTGCCATACAGTTTGGCTCAAGAAAACCTTACATTGGTTTTGCAACTTTATTGCAAAACCTTGAGTACAAAACTCATTTTGATTGCTAGAAATAGAAAGCCTGATAATTTAAGACCTCATTCAGAGAAAACCCAAAGAAAAGATATTGTCGATAGTCAACAGGTTGAAAAACAAAAACAGAGAAGTTCGTCATTGAAGACTTTTTAGGCCTTGCATCCTTTCAGAACTGCACCTTTTCAATTCTTGTGTAATTGGGCAAACTTTCAGTTAACCAACACTCTAAGGGCTCTGACCAGAGCCCGAATTGAACTCACGCCGGCGTGAATTTCAAACCAGTCTGAAAATCCTCATGTGAAGGGCCTCTTAGTATCTTCAACTTCTATCGTTATCACAATACAAAATGTTTCCAATCAACAAATAAGATATGGACCAAAAAATTTAGATTAATCTGATAAGATCGCGCAATTCATTTTGTTGCAATACCTCTCAAACAATGCCGCGAGGTGTTAATGTTCAATTCTGTTTAGTGAAAACAGCTGTGATCAACTAATCAAAGATTTGAAACATATTTAATAAAAACTGCATCAAGTTGTTGAAATCGTTTATTAAGGGAAATACAGTATTTTGTATTTTTGATCACTTCGCAAGAAACACTTGGATTTTTTTCTAAAAATGATTTCATTTTTGCTTGCAGACAAGCAGTTCTTTCGTCCTTCAAGGGATGCATATGAATTTAAACATTGCCATGAATAGTTCATTACGTGCTTTCAATTCAACACCCATTTCCAGTTTTTGCAAAGATATCAATGGTATCAGCAAATTTACAGTTCCTGTTGCATGGCTTGCTATTACGAATATAATCTTTGTCATCGCATTTTTGCCTCTTATCAGCAAAGGCTTGTACCCTTGTTTAGAGAAGTACAAGATTCGTATTCCATATATGGTTCGACTGATGATTGGTATGTCATTGTAATATATAACAAACTTGGATAGCTTGCATGCATGCTTGATTGTGACTGATTGTTTAGTTTTAGAGCCTGTTTTCGTATGAGGCGAGCTGGTCCGATTAAATGGGGCGGCTCACCTTCAATATCTATAAATGGAATCTAAAGTTTAAAAAATGTAAACTTTAAAATACAATGTTCCCTCCAAGGCTAAATTTTAAATGAAATTAAATTAAAAAAAAAACAAAACACAACAGCAACAATAAAGTTTTATTCTGGTCCGTGTTCCATAATATTCCGGTGATCTGACTTCGAATAATGTTTGAAAACGAGGCTAACGAAATCATCTGCTTTCAGCAACTGTTCGGAAACCAGTCTCTGTATATATCAGTTCGGGGAGCGATGCAGAGACTGTGTAGCTAGTCTACGTAGGAGCTGCCCCTCCCCAATAATTTGCAAAAATATTTTTTGCAATGTGACTGATAAAAAATTGAATGTAACTGATAAAAAATTGAGCAGCAGGCAAGAAAAATGTCTGCGATTTTAGATTTGGGTGCCATTCTGGGGGCCCATATTGAAGAGATTTAAGTAGATACACTCTGGAAGCGCAACTACCATTTTTAGCTCAGACTGCTGTTACGATGGGGTGCAATGCGGCAAAATTGACATTAGAGAACGTGATAAAACGTTTGCAAGATTTAGACAATACCAAAAGAATGGTATTTTCAGAAGTTGTTAAACTTGGTAAGTTACTGCTCATCATGCCCGGAACGAACGCCGTCAGTGAGCGATCCTTCTCCGCCCTCAAGCATGTCAAGACACATTTACATAAAGACATGTTTATGTAAATATAAAAGCGATAACCGGCTGAACCATTTGATGATGTACACAAATAAAAAATTGATCAACTTAATCTCGTAACCATTGCAAATGAATTTGTGGGAAATTTCGATTCTGCCGATTCTGCCGATTCTAGAAATACCAATTTTGGTGCTTTTAGCAATCGTGATATTAAAACTGCATCAGCAGCTTAGAGCTGAAGAATGTTGTGTAAAATCACAGGTTCTAAGCAATTTCATTGAAACCTCTGGAATTATTTACATGATTATCTATAAAAAAAACGTTTTGCCTGTTTCCCAAAAAAATTCCACCATTCAGGCTCAATATATGAAATCATATTTCAAGTCTGAGCGTGACATGTCCGTCTCGGTTTTAAAGTCTACTTCAGTTTTAAAAGTATCAATTTTTAAATTTCTATGATGGCATGACAGGAAATTAAAAGTGTGTTACCTCATTTTCCGGCAATGTAAAGGGCGTGGTCACCAAAAACATTTTCACGGGCTATGCCCCCTGGCTCCCAATATACATTCCCTTCCTATGGGCCTGGATAGACCTATCCACCAATGACGAGTAATATTCACATAACGACCGATTGTTTGTATGGCATGCATTTAGTGGATGGCATAACCAGGGGCGTCGTGAGACCATTTGCGTAGGAGTGGCAAGCAGGTCAAAATTTTCGACCTACTGATTTTCATGCTAAAAATCGCTGTTTGACGATTAAAAGTTTTCGACAATTACACCGAATGTTTTCGATTGAAATTTCAGGGGTCCATTATTAACTCAGTATCTGATTTAAAAAGATGTAAAAGAAGTTGATAAATGCACATTTTGTCATTAAATTTATCAGCAACCATAATTGTTTTGGTTTTGAAAATATTTTTTCGTGAAATAAGGTTGTATTTTTGTAGGTATGGCTATTGCATCATTGGCAATGCTGTCAGCAGGAATTGTTGAGGTGAAGCGGATGAATGAATCTGTAATAATCGGAAATGAAATTAGTGGAAAATGCGTAGTTGGAAAAGACATCTCAGTTTTTTACCAAATCCCCCAATTTGCATTAATGGGCATCAGTGAAATTTTTGTCTTAATGACAGGTAAGTAAAATACTATTCAGATATGTAGATCGTTTTTAAAGCGTTTTTCGATATTTCTTGGCGTGATCTTTTTATTCTACAATATTGCAGTTAAATGTTAAATACAAAAACTATTATCAGAGGACCGATCGCACGAAATTGAGAAACAACGTCTTACTCAAAATTAAAATTGCCCAATCCCTCCTCCCTCAGTGCAGCTTATACCTTTTGTCCCAAGCCCTCGAAGAGTGCAACTTTAGCAAAAAATAAAATTAATTAATTAATAATCGAATGAAATAAAATATATAATTATGTTCCTAGCGATAAAAATTTCCTATAAATGTATGTTTATATATTTTAGTTTAGTTTACGGATACAACAGTCTCCTCGGGCTTGGTGCAGTAGTCAACCTCTTTATCGAATAGCGAAAATCTTCTTCGCACTTTCCACATCTTAATCAAATCGATAAAGATGGTGATGACACTGGTGAGAATAAATCACTATTTGAAAAGCTATGTTACATTTTATATTCATGGTGGGCCAAAAAGTAACCCCCAAACATTTCATATTTTTCATTAGAACTTTCACATGTTAACCCTTTCACCTCGGGAATGGCCATATGGGGCCAATTGTTAAACAACGTGAAACGTCACATTTTCTAGAGGGAAATACGTACAGATTTTTCTATTAATTTATGTAATTTCAAAATAATTAATTTATGCAATCTTTTTGGATTAACGTAGTTTCATGTGCTTCCTCCTGCAAAATGAAGGTAGGTAAAACAAACAAATAGAGTAACACAAATTGTACTTCGAATATAGTATAGAATTTTTCACTATGAGAAGAGTATGTATTTTTGTGGCACTAAATTATAAATTTGAAATATATTATCCATAAAAAAAGGATGAAATATTACAAGCAGGAATGATTTTACTACTGTAGTTAAAATTACATCAAACAATTTATTGAAAAACCTCGTACCCCTAAACCAAGCATTAAAAGATCGAAAATGTCCAAAATGTTTTATGCTAAATTTTTATCTGATATTTTTCAGTCCGAAACATTTTAATGTCAATCCAGCCTTGTTGTGCTGCAGATTATCACGAAATTTTACTGCATAAATTCAAGTTAATAGGCATTTCGTGCTGCAGATTAGTACTGCATGAAATAGAAACTTTTACAATAATTGACAAAAATAAAATGTATGGACAGATTGCGGACAATATTTAATCTTCTGCATAATAGTTTTCTTGTGAATTTATCACTAAAGTTTAGTGATATTTTATGGAGCATTTAAGGAGAAATGAAGGACAAGAAACTATTTGCCGAGCAAATACTGTTTGTCACGACAAAATTTCGATAATACTTTTTACTGTGACGTGTGAGCTGGTATGATCATGATGTCTATTGTACTGCCAGTTGTGCTTATGAAATTTCATGAAATTCTGCCTTGGAACTGATTTTATACAAATTTTGAAGCACATAGTGTTGCTTTTCTGGTCAGTTTATCCAACTTTTAACTAAAAGCTTTAGACAAACAGTTTTACGCTTATAATTTTAACTTTAAATTGTTCTTTGAAGGGAGAATACTTCTAGTTATTGTTATTTGCAGGACTGGAATTTGCATATACCCAAGCACCAAGGAGGATGCAAGCAATTGTGGCTGGGTTGTTTTTCATTGCAAATGGTCTTGGGAGTATGCTTGGATCACTCATTATCGAAGTGTTGGATCTGTCATGGCCGGATTTCCTGCATTTGCAATCCCAATCTAATCCTAATCTCAAAATAATATACAATATAAATGGCAAGTTGGATTATTTTTTCTTCGGTCTCGCAGTTTTGAATCTGTTGAATTTATTTTCGTTTGCCATCTTCTGCTGGAGAAGAAGAGAAAAGTCCCCAAAAGAACCACGCCAAGAGACTGTTGACGAGTATCTCCAAGCAGCTTTGAGAGGAGGGACGCCACAGGAGAACAAATTCGCAAGATTAAGATCAGAAGATTCATAAATAACTTATTGATACCTTGTTTAAGACAAGTAAATGTCAGCGTTTACTAATTCACGCCCCTACGTACACACATTATTTTATAAGATTATAGTCTACAAGAATATTAAGGCTCAAAATCGCTGAAATTTAAAAATAATGTCAGGCTCAAGCTTCCTCAAGAGTTTTTTTCACAAAGCAAAACAAGTGTGACTTTCACGCTATATGTTTTTAGATTAGGATTTGTATTTTGATTCCACATTATTGTTCTGTTCTGTTCTTGTTTTCTTTTTATGATGAAGCAACACAACAAAGATTTGAATTTTTTTCCTTGATCTTCAGGCGAATTTACACCTTGTGTCGGTTAAGAATGATTTAAAAATAATCTTAGGCTCAAAAGCGAAAATTTTTATGAATATTGAGGCTGGGCAAAAATTTAAGTATTCTTCTAAAAGAACGTGTGTATGGTACTACGGCTACAGCACTACGGCCCTGTGTATTATTTGATATGAATTTTAACGATAACGATACTCTACTTTGTTGCAAATTTTCGTATGAATTTGTGAAGGAAAAGATAGATAAATGTTCACTTTTGCATGATGTATGTTTTCCGAGAAACGAAAATTATTCGCCCTTTTAACGATAAGTTCACCGATAAACGAAACGAGTTCGTGTCACCGGTTGTCAAAACATGGGTAAAAGCTTTTTCATTATTATTATTATGTTGTCTTTTTTCACTGAGTTAAAGCTTTTTGGACTTTTTGGTTATGTTTTACTTTCTCTGACAACCATCTTACGAACATATAATAAAATTTATAAAAACACAATCTGGTACCCTATCGATTGGGGAACTTGGCTCTATGGAAGCTATCGGAATTTAGGTCTGGACAAAAATCATAATTAAGCCTAGGTTTCGTTAGAATTTATGTCAGATAATAAAAAGGGCCGTGGGGCCGTGGATTAGTAAATGCCTTAAATGTCTATATCATACCGACACCTGGTTTATACGATGCCTGCATGAAACAGAAACGGCATTAAATTATACCCTAATGGTATGGAAAATTCTGAAGCTGTCTACACGATGCCGGCATAGTTTTGTGGCGGCGAAAATTTCCGCTCCTTCATCAGTATTTGTTGTTGGAATTTTTATAATAATATCTTGCTTCATTTTGAAAGGGTAACGAAATCATCCCTAGAACGAGGTACCAATCCATGATTATTTCATGCCAGCATCGTGTAGACGGGAGGTCAATCCGTAACGATTTCACGCCATTTTTAGTTCGTGTAGTGTAAACGGGGCGTGAATTTTGCTTTTTATACGTCGCACGGAAGAAGAAGAAGGAAATTAACAAACATGCAAGAGACGAAAAAAGCGAATTCAATCGTTTACGAAATTACAAAACTTCGAGTTTGTTATCAATCTAAAAAATTTATTTATCTGCAAACACAAGAAAGAAGTAATTGTTTTAGAAAAGATTGCTATTTTGGTCACATGAAATAATTAAGGCATGATATTACAGCTTGAAAAACCTACTTTTGATCCACACTTCTCTTAACAGTTTACTGATCGTGGAATTTTTAATTGACGATGTATGCTTCTGTTTAACTGTGTACACATCTTAATACTGATGTACTAAATTTTTAGAAAACCAACAACTTCTTGAATAGCCATAGGTAGTGATGCACTGTTCGTGTATGTTAAAGATTAAGTATATTCTTACCTTGATAATGTTGTTTTCCTTTCGTTCTTGCCTGCTCTCGACTTGGTCTAAACGCCGCCACTATTCAAATCAAACTCAAATGGCGCCTCCGCGTCTCTGTAATGGTTAGGCAGGCACAGGAGCCATTTGAGTTTGATTTGAGTAGTTGTGGCGTTTAGGCCAAGTAGAGAGCAGGCAAGAACGAAAGGAAAAAACCCATATCAGGGTAAGAATATACTATAATTTTTCACATACACAAACAGTACATTATGGCTTCTCAACGTACCGGGTAACTCAAAAAACGTTTCTACATTTGAAGAGCTATAAAACGACAATTGTGCAGCGGATTAAAAAATTTAGGTGACAAAATATCCGGAAGATACAAATATAAAATTGTTTTCATTATAATCGGTTATCGTTAGTTCTTGAAATAAAGAATGACAATGTATAGAAAACTGTACCCTGGTGGCTGCTGGAGTCAAAAATAAATTCAATTTTTTTAGGAAAATAGGAATGATCCTTAGGTCTTCTTCTCCGCAGGGTGTTTTACTCCGCAGTGACATATTTTTTATTTATTTTTATTAACAAAACGAAATAGACTTGCGGTAAGTCTAAAAAAGAGCTGACTGAATAACAACAATTATTATTTTGCCAGCTTGCTTTCACTCGATCCTTTCCGTTAAAATTGTTTATAATTTTATGTGACTAAAACAGAACAATGTAGGTCTTTTCTACGCTTTATGGTTTTTCAAATGGACCATATGGCCCTTCCCGGGGTGAAAGTATTAATCTACCAAGACCGTTTTATTTTATAGCTTGTCAACCGCTCAGTGTTCAAAGTTTCTTGATTCACTTGGTACTATTAAAAGTTTCTGAAAATTTGGAGGTCCTTGGATCTATTATTAAGCACTTTCTCGCAAAAATATTTCTAGTCTAAGAATCACGAGTTATGAATTCTGTGTAAAACAAGGTTTTTTTATGAATTTTTCGTAGATTTTGTTTTAGTATTGTGAGATACGTATAGAATACTGAATAATTGTGATTTCAGAACCAGAAGCAAAAATAATCAAATTATCTAAAATAATAAATCGTAATGTAATGATAATAAATAATCTTCCTTTATTTGTTGTCAAATCCAATGATTCGATCACGTGTACATTTGTAACATTGAAGAAAATATCTTTGATTATTTATTTTCCCTGAAATATTCCAAATAAGACAAAGATACGATCTTTGCCCTGTTTTGGCCATTTCATTTTTCCTTTCTTCAGTATAAAGCATTTTATTCTAAAACACGGATATTTTTTCTGATCGAATATTTTTTTTAAATCTGGCAACCTCCGGCCCAGAAAAGCATACCAAAATGAATGGACAAAATAGAAAGGTTTCCCCGGGGGTTTTCTACGGTGCCTCTAGTTCACTTAGACGGGGGGTGCTCAGAATCTCCCAGCATTCTGTTTTTGCTCGTTCTGGAAATAATCATGATATTATGGGAAATATTCTATTTTAATTGTAATCAACACAGTGAGAACAAGCCGGATGCATTAAACTAAACATAGCATGAAATCTTCTGAAGGAAGAATGCTGCTTTCGAATACAGTAATATCATAGTCAGACCGTAGGCTTGATTTTTATTTCAAATCAAGGAGTTAGTTTCTTCACATTTTGAAAGTAGCCAATCGATTTGCAGTATTTTGAGCATTTTTAATAGCTCTCGCATATGATTGGCCAACCTTAAGACGTAAGCAAATTCGTAGCTGGATCAAAAATGTTATTCTGTGCAACGTTGAACTATATTGTTACGCGGCAGTTGACGTTAATGAAGAGGAAATCAAATAAAATGCATATGTAGCACTCAACATTTTTGAGTGCTTTCGTATGTAGCACTGCAATAAATAGACATGTGATGGATATTTTCCGTTTGTCGACATCAGTTCTTGTTTTTGACCTACACATTTTCATGAGAAACTACTTTATAAGAAACTGACCGGTCCCAGAAAATTTAAGAAACTTTTAATCGTAACTAAAAAATCGCTAAGAAATTTTTAAATTTTTGATCTAATTTTTTCCTTGCAAATAACACCATAGTAACGCATTTCCGACTGACTAAACAGCTATACAGTAAGAACCTGCCAATAAAAATTTTAAGAATCACATAGAGTTGGACGCTGCCAATAATATGATATTGATAGATAGCAATACTCTATAATAATTCATAGCAATACTCTCTATTAATCTGAAACGATTTCCATCATTTAAATCAACTCTTTAATAAATTTTGAAAAATGATTTGTAAATTTTTGCCAAAAATCAGCCTGTTGTTTCCTATAAGTCAGTTTCTTGTATCATAGGCGGGTTCTTACTGTACACTGAGCCACGTACATTGTTTCCAGTTTATGGACTCACTGTCGCCTTACCACGTTCATTCCTATACTATATGTTAGATTTTTGTTGCTCTTGCTGAGAAAATGAATTAAAAAACTATATTTTTTCATGTAAAAATGAGACAAGAAACGATTACTGCTAAAATGTCGTCTAATGGCCCAAAATTAAGAAACTTTGACTGGTAAGGCCATAGCCAAACGTGTGTGGCCTTTTGTTTAAGATTTTAAATGATGGCTGTGGTAAGGAATGGGTACTAGCAAATTAGTGACGTAAAATTTTGGACAGAAAATAAGATCAAGGAAATAATACGGCAACGACAGCAGACGATTTCGCTGAATACAAAATCAGCAGGTGTATTTTTAATACCACACGTTGCCTTTCATAGCAGAACCAGCAGTCAAAGCTATCAAAATTTATCATCAATGCATTTTGATGAAAAATAATTCCGCCGGCGTTTTTCGTGGAATAGCCCATTCAGGGCATTCAGAAATTATCAAAACTTAAAATCTTCAAAACGTAAAAACTCAGAATTCACTGGCCTTGCCGATATATCAGCTTTCCATATAAACAGGCCCTTAAATATATTGATGAAAAAACATCTATGTTGTCTGTATCACTTCTCGCGCGTCTTCTTACCATGATGTTGCCAAGACTTCTATATATTTTTAATTCACGTGCGGTTACAAAACCAAATACCCAGTTATAACAAAGTATTGTACTTCCATATGTATGGACAGACGTGTCGTTTCGTTACAATATCTTGCTCTACTGATCCTTTGCTTCAAAACTCCATAAACCAATTAAACGATTAAACATCTCCACTGTTTACATAATCAAAACACAAGACGTCTGATCGAGGCTATTAAGACAACTTAACTGATCAGTCATAGGCGCTATTAAGGAGATCGTGCCAAGACATGCCCTCGGGTTATGGGATATGATTGGCCAGTTTGAAGTACACAAGGACTATTGTTAACATGTGGTTCGATGTTTTGTTGTGTTAGAGAGCCTCGTTGTTCTTTGGCAAAATGTGACGGGGGGACTTCCCTTCAACAAATTAACATAAAACATGCCAGAACACGTTTTGGAAAAACAATTGTTTGCTGCGCAATGAATATTCGTGATCAAAACGGTGCATGTTAACTGCTGGAATCACCTCAATGAAAACAGAAAAGACAGAAGACAACAACATCCCAGAGTGGTCACGAAACGAGCTTTGGGAGAGAAAGGGACACTTATACAGACATTTTATGAGGTAACTTGAATTTGTATATTAATATATGCCAGAGTCATGGCTTCTTGTTGCCACGATTTTGATTTCGCATATGATGTATTTTAAATTCGCATTTCAATGCCTTTCAAATGAACTCGATTCAATAATTCTTCTTCGACACTTGCTAAGATAACAACTGCTAAGATATGAGAAATAAGGACGTGTGGTTATTATTTCGGCGGAATTTTTCACAATTGGAATGAAAATAAGCAAGAAACAGTTCAGTCGAGAAATGTTATTTCTGTTGATAGTATATAGACGACCTTTGAACATATCTTCAATCAATGACGCAGTGAAAAATTTAGTAAATAAGCTATAGCAATTTAAGACAAGATAACGGTACCACGTAAATATTATTCTACTTAACCCCTGCAAGCCATCTTTCAAGTGTTTGTTTGGCATTAAACCACGCCGTCATTACGCCATTGAAGGGCATGCGCAGATTCATTATTAATATTGATTGATACCTTTTGCAAAAAAGTAAAACGAACATAAATAGAGATGTGGCCCATTTGCTTGCGCAAGTAGTGTTTCAAATGTCGTTGTTACAATCGAATCGTGTTCCCGAAAATGTTTTCAATATTCTTGTCGTTCGAAAACTGAGAAGTGGAAGACGGAATTCTACACTCATTATGTACCTGCAAACGTTTCGAAAACAAATATTTTAAAGGTCTCTCTTCTGGAGAAAGCAAAGACTTTGCTCAGTTCAGGTTTTGTTCAAAGAAATGATTTCGTGTGCATGTCTGAATTTTTCTAGACAATGGATTCGTCCAGCAGGACAACAAAGCGATTTGTAATTTCTTTGAAAGAATTTTGCACCTTCGAGTTTACCCATCAGCAAAATTTTGTTTTCTGTATACACAGTTGAAACTCTCCAACTAAAAACTTAAGGGAAACGTCAATTTAGAGAGGTGTTTGAGATTTCCGGAACAAATTCAATACTTAAAGAGATCTATAGGGATACAAAACAGTTCGATTTAACCACGCAGGAGTTCAAATTAAGTGAATTAGTTACAGAAATTTATTCATATTATTTCACACTACGAATGGTGTGAAATCTCCAGCCAGCAAGTATCGATTTCCAAATTTCTTTATTGTTTTAGAAATTTGAATTCACACAAAATAACACAAAATTTCCCCTTTCACTTAGGTCTGTTCAAACCAATTTTTTTTTATTGTTGCTATTCAGATCAAAGATCAGATGATCGTAGTTCTTTGAATATAGGTATAATAAAGTATCGTGTACTTTGAAAAGTATTGTAGTACTTTGAATATAGGTTATAATTTACGCACATTAAACATGGCTGGCTGTTTGGGCCTAGCCAGCGTGCAGACGCAGTTTTGTTTTGCCCGAGACGATTTGAGCTGCTTTAAACGCACGCAAATTTTTTTCTTTAGAAAAGTCTGCACGCCTGCATGCAGTGTACGGTTTTGCTCTAAAATTGTAGAAAACTTTCATAAAAACAACGTGTTTGGATCCAAGCACTGTGTCAGTCTGGGCGATACTCGTTTGCCCATTTAAGGCGATTTCCACTAACGCGTTTTTGGTTGTCACGATGGGGCTCGTTGCACTGTCGGAGTTCACCCATTCCTACTTCCATACCACAAGAAAAAGATAGCGGCGTTCAGAAATATTGCACGAGGTCGTACCTGCCAAAAACGTTTCACTGACATTACTCTATGTAATGTGCCAAAGCCAGGACGATGATGAGTTTATTGCCATCAATAAGTATATTTAAAGGGTCCTTTGCAACCAGCATGCATTGCGCACGTTTTTGAAGTGTGGTGGCCATTTTCGTGGTCTGGTCAATGAAAATAAATAAGTTAGGTGCTGAAATCTGGTTGAATCGTCGCAATCGTTTTATAAAATGCACAGAAGAAAACAAAATGCGCGGAAGAAAACAACTATCGATAGTTGAGAAGCTCGTTGTCATGGTCCATAGTATATTTATACATAGGACTAATGTATAGGCTACGCTGTTAAGGCTTTTGGATAAAAATTTATAAATATAATCCAATAAATGAATTGGTTTTTGGTGTTAAATTGGCTAATTTCAATAACACGGATATAATTCAACATCGAACACACGCCTTATCGACAGTTCAATACATTGTTGAAAAACTGCAACAAAAGGGAGGAAAATGATAAGTTTTGACCAAAGAGATGTAACTTTTTCAATTCACTAGTAAAACTTAAATTTGCATGCCATATCAGTCGACGATCGATCTTTGTTAAAAGCATTCTGTAACGAGCAGTTCAAACAAAAACAGAACTTTTTGGAAACAACAACATGTCTTTGCAAACTCGTAATGTTTCGTCGTAACACGAGACAGATATTGAAATACGAAGATTGAGACTGTACTAATTAAAAATGCTCTACTTATTAATATAACTGCTGTTAATTCGTTCCCAGGGCTATTTCAACGACAAGAAATATGTAATGGCTACACCAGTCACTACACCAATAAGATTCTAGCTAGTCTACCAGGTGGCGGAAAAAAATCTCCGTTTGCAGGACTGCAGCTAAAAATTCATGAGGCTACAAATTTCAAATTGTACCCAAAACGATGTCCGAAGGGCAAAATTAGAGTTTGGAATATCATAATGCCATCTGAAATCACGTTTACCTGTCCAAAACTTGAAATTAAGATTATTTGTAAGATTTCAAGCCAATTTAAACCAATTCACTATTTGACATGACATTAAAACAACCGGCTTGCTTTAATGGCGACATTGAAGTTTAACATTTGAAAAGATTCGCATATCAAACTCCCAAGTGGATATCGGAGCAAGCAGGTTGTCTTGGTGCCAAAACGCCAAAACGTCAAAACGTTAAAACGTCAAAACCGAACGAGTGCTGAATGAGGGCGATCTTAATTTCCAGGTTTTAGGCAGGTAAACGTGATGATATCCTAAACTCTATGTCTTCCCTTCGAACGTCGCTTTGTGCACAATTTTAGATTTTTAATCTCACGGATTTTGATCTACAGCCCTGCAAACAGAGATAGTTAGGTCACCCCGGTACTACAGTAAATGCTTACCTCGCCTCGACTATTTGGCGATTATATGTTAATTTATGCAAAATCGACAGAATAACAATTTTGTTATTCGAATTCTATTTTCACTACTAGCTTATAGCAAGTTGTTGACCGAAAGCTCCGGCAAAGAAGAAAAAACTTCAAAAAACACTTTTTATGTACGAAATGGTGAAAAAATCTTTCAATAATACTAGCGTTAGCATTGGACTCTATATTGGGGGTCAAACACGAGCCTTGGCTCGAAAATATATAAAAAAATGATACAGTTTTCGTTACTCGTTTTTATTATTCAAACTCTGCTTTGTTTTTTTATGTTCTTGGGATTCATTCGAATGTTGGCTTGAGATCTTAAATCATTTTTATTTTTATTTTATATATATATGACACAATGTCATTGATATTGTAAATTTTCTTGTCATAAGTTGCTGCATGAAGATCAAAATAGCCTAAATTTATCTTTGAAACCGGTTTGTCGATACTTTTGCACTGATTGGCTTATTAGCAGCAATGAGTCGGAGAAGGACGAAAAACAAACACATGTAAGTAGGCCTTCATCCATACCAGTGGTTTGTTTCGTCATCCTCTATCTCCTGATGCCCTCTAGTGTTCGTAGATGCACATTTTTAGAGCTACGACTTCAGGGTGCCGTCATTGTAAATTCGACGACGACATCTAGGTATCGTGGTCGTGTCAATTCTTCGCCACGAATACGCTATTTGTGTCCAGCCTTGTTTTCGACTTACGACACGAATAGGCTATTTGTGTCCAACCTCGTTTTCGACTTACGACACGAATAGGCTATTTGTGTCCTGCCTTGTTTTCGACTTACCACACGAATAGGCTATTTGTGTCCAACCTCGTTTTCGACTTACGACACGAATAGGCTATTTGTGTCCTGCCTCCTTTTCGATTTACGACACGAATAGGCTATTTGTGTCCTGCCTCCTTTTCGACTTACGACACGAATAGGCTATTTGTGTCCAGCCTCCCTTTCGATTTACGACACGAATAGGCTATTTGTGTCCTGCCTCTTTTTCGATTTGTTTTCCACTTTTTGCACGTGCAGCAAAGTTAGGATAGCAAGTTAGGACAGCCAGTTAGTGTTTAATGTGAAAATGGATGAGCTGAAAGAAGCTTTAAACACAGCAAAAGATATCCTCAACCACTGTGCTAATAGACTGGAAGAGCCTGGCAGTGTACCAGCATCTTCAACACCAACAATAGATTCTGGACCTTCTGCAAGTACGGTTGTTCGTGATGCTGAAGGAATAAGACGACAGGAGAGAGCCGAACAGAATTTCAGGTAAGAAGCTAGACTAAGCCCTAATTAATTAGGCAGACCTTCCTAAATTATTATAAAATATTTAAAATATAATATAAAATATATAAAAAATCTACAAGATATAAAATAGCATAATATAATATAAAAATTCAACCTGATTTCTTTCAAAATGGTTAACATCCATCACATTAATTTTTCTAGAGTCAAGCCTTTCCAGGACTACGTTCTAGAACTGTCAAGCACAGCGAACAACGTCAACTTCTGCACTCAATTGTTCCTTTTCCCATCAAAGAGTCATGGACACATTGGTTCTCTTGTTTACCAAGAAAAAATCAAAAGAAAACCCCTACCCAACAAGAAGCAGATGCTCTCGCTGCAGCAGGACTTGCTCGTACCAAAGTGGTATTCGAAAACAGAAATGCCAGTCACCAGCAAGTTTGCACAAAGCTTCAAGAAATTTTTCCTCAGCTTAAAGATATTGGTGGCTTTACACTGCACAAAGCTCAGAGCGGTGGTCAAAATAGACCATTGGTACAATTAAAGTGCAAATGGTACGATGTTAAAAGTTTAAGAAAAGAAGTCACTGGTTCAGCTGTCATATACTTAAGACCAGTCCAAAAAAATTTTGACATGGCGGAATAAGAAAGCATGAGATGGAGAAAGACGAAACAAACTACTCGTATCAATGCGTGAACATAGATAGGTGCCTTTTATTACATGAAACCCTCTAAATTCATGCATGCTGAATACTTGAAAAGCGACTGCCTCGTGAATCGTTTTGAAATAGAAAATGGGCAGCGAAATAGTTGTTACTAAGGAGGTAAACAATATTGATTGACAACGTTGTAGATTAGACTGGTTACCAGTCACCTTGTGGCTATAGAATTGAATCGCTGAACTCCAACAAGCGATTGGTGATCAAATAAGAAATAACTTGGACAGCTGCGACTACCCTTTGTCGCACCAATCAAATTGCAGAAGCTAAAAAAAAAGTGATCTGATTGGTTATCTAAAACGTTTTCCTAGCACGAGGCTGAGCTAAACAATGGAGAGCAATGGAAATATTTGCTGACTTGGCATTTTCCTGAAGCAAGGAGAACTTTTGCGTCCAATGGTTCTCTTGTATTTCTAGTCTAGTTGTTTATCCTAATAATCCTAATGTGTTGATGACAATGACCGAGCAGTGTAGAAAATTTAGTGAATGAAATTGTCTTGAAGTAAATGTTAATATTTTAATTAGAAAAATAATTTTGAGAGTATCTAGATAAATTCAACAAATTTTGTAAAATATTACTACGAATTTTTACGCTTTTACATCAGATGTTACGCCTTTTCTTCAGGATTGCATTACGTTTGAAAATGCCGATTATATTTGCAGAACAAATTTAATATTAAATTGCAGAATAAGAAGGAGATTTTCTATAACTGAAGTAATGTCCGAGCAAGTATCCGGGGCTTCCCTGGGTTTGAGCACAGAATCGTCAGGCTGCTTGTCTCGCGTGAAAGTTAATGGATTTTCCTATGGCGCGAAGGCGTGAAAAGTCTAGAAGTTGGCGTTATTTCGTGAACGTTACTGGCTATTGGGGGCCCCAGGTAACGAGTGATGTTAATTAAAATAAGAAAGCAGGGATGGAAGACCAAAGAAATGTTTTCTTCTCAACGTGGTCTACCCACATTAAAAATCTTTCGATTTACAATAACTTAGTAAATAAAAGGTATCCTATCACTCATGCAGAAACAATAATGAAGAACAAAAACCAGAATCTTATGTAATGATACTTATCCATTGTATTGCACATAGATGATAATACTTCTGTTGCTTAGCAAACAAACAGTGCGTTTTCCCGCCCAATTAAACCTCAATTGATCACGTGACCATTTTCGTGCCAATTTGCCCGGGCTGGAAAGTGCCTCCCCGGGCCAACTCTGCTCATATAAAGCCGGGCTGAAAATTGTCCTACTGCGAATTTTCAGAAATGAAATAAGACAGTAAGCATTCCAATAATAGCACGTGGATCACTAGAACTTTGCCTCAGGCAATCACACTTCTATTATTGGGCGGACTCAGAATCATTTTATAATCTTAAGCATATGTTTATTATGTTCACAGTTGGTTATTGTTCACAAAACAAAACTGATTTTCTGGTCAGTTGTTAATATAATCTTTTAAATTGAACACATTACTGCTTTAAAACGTCAGCAGGAAATTCGAAGATAAATTTGCTGGTTTTTGGAAACTACTCTCTTCACAGATGCAGTTCGTTCACGGGCTTCAGGGCCTTGAGGAAAAGTAAAGGTTTTATTTCATTCTCACTTCAATTTCTCTCATTCCAAATGTCTTATATGAGCTATGAATGAGGTCAGATTCTGACTTTTTCCCAACCAACGAAAAATTGCAGGGTTCTCAAATTAGAAAGAGGGCA